>JAPMNP010677734.1:0-17872 GCA_029874935.1 Atherina boyeri | reverse complement strand
TCACTCACTCAGAATATCAATATGGCGGTCCTTAACATTGTTGATGCACTGCCTGACGGACTCATCACTACACACGTCTAATGGAAGCAACATCAAGGTCTTCCCATATGCATCCCCGGCTGCCTCCACGAGCTTGTCTTTCTTTTTCAGGTCCCGCATGGTGGCGATGACTGGTTGAGAGAGACAGAGAGTAGAACATGGGTAATCTAACAACATAACCTATCTGAGAGTGGAATTAGTCATTTCTTTAACCAACATCATTGTTAGATACACTTTGTCCATTTATGTTTTCTAGAAACTGCTAATGTGCAGTCGTTCCATTCATTAATCCATACATGTTCCATTCATGGGCAAGGACTTTCATTTAAATGTTCTTCACAAACTCTCACTATGTAACACGGAGAGAAACATGGCTTTTCTCTCAATAATCATCCAGATGTCACCTATCCCTCATTTTTAGGAGCATAAACTGGTCAAATATTTTGTCTGACTAATTGGCTCTGTTAAAAAAACAACAACTGTAAAATGCTGAATATATCTATTCTTTTATTTCATCTCCACAGTTATAATTATTTATCATATGATCGTGACTCGCTGAAAATAAATAAAAAATTATTATCTGTTGCTGTGGACTGTGCAAAAATCAGCATACGGTATGCAAAATGAACAACAGCATTAACACACAAACACACACTCAGCTTGGATGGAGTGAGACATTTAGGGTCAAAGTTCCCCAGAGAGGCCCCGCCTGTTACAGGACACGGAATTGCTTTCCTGTGAACTTCACTCACTTAACCTACATAAAACACAGGAACCTATCATGCTATCATCGGTCTTGACTCGACTTCCATGGATTCTTCCACGTTGTGTGTTCTGCTTATGCTTTGCTGACTGAGATTACCCAACAGGGGGAAACGAGGCAGCGCTGTTGCACAATATCAATAAGCAGAAGTAAACAACCTCATATTCCCACATTAATCTAAATCTACCTGTTGTCCTTGGCAGATAAAAGCAAACCTTTGCCTGATTCCTGTGTGAACAAAAACGGGGTGGGATAACTTAGATCAAAAAGGCTTCGTTTTTTTCATTGCCAAATATTATGACACACAGCTATTTTTAAAAATGCATGTGCGTAAGTGTGACATAATTTGTCTTTACTAACTTACAGTTACTATAAGCGAAACACTGTAGTTAGAGCCAATGTTTTTTTTTATATGACAAGCAGGTGTCCATGTAAGCCACAAAAAGATTCATGTATCGACAGAGAGGTCAACAAGAGCTCTATTGTTCTTCTGGTTGCTGAAGGAAATAGTCCCAGCCAGCTTAAACATTCTTGAATGCACCACACTACATTGTAAACACAAGGGACTTAGAGGGCCGCTTAGAGTTTTGTATTGTTACTCTGCACACAATATAATATATAATCTCTGTTGGATTTTCTAGCAGATCAGCTCCAAGATGTGGCCTTATTAAAAGCAGCTCACAGCAAGGAACAAAATCTCCTCGACTGGTGTTAGGAGTGAGGGAGCAGTTAGCCACATTTACTTTGCTCATCTATTTCACAGTAATAAATCCTTAGATCCGATTGGCAAAAAAAAGAAAAAAGAAAAAAAAATCTTCACGTTCCCTTGCACAGTTATTTCTAAAGTGGTAAAACACTTGTAGTCATGACTTCACCCATCTATTAATTACATGATGCATACTGTGACTGCAGTGATTAAGGCTTTCACAGTTCTGTATAGAGTCACAGCTCAGAACAAAATCTTGTCACAGAGATCTTGAGCCAAACTCCTACCAGCAGAGGTGGGGTTGCTGAGGTGGTCAAATAGTCCAAGGGTACATGAAATGAAAAGGTTTCAGATTCAGTTCAAATGTTCTACAGTGGTATTAATCATGTCTGGGAAGCAGGAGGGGTACACAGAGCAACAATGTCAAAGTGGGATACCCCAGCTCTCCTGTGAACCAATGAAGACTTCAAACAAGGCCCTCGCTTCAGAGTGAACCCATGCTTGTACAGGTCTCAAACTTTGTCCCCCTTTCTACAATCGCTGTAGTGAGAGGACTATAGTCTCATTAGACACGGCACTAAACTGGAGCAGGCGCTCTACAATTCATTGCACTAAAAGGGGTCTTTGTGCAGGAGAAGTCAATTGAAAGAGAACTGACAAGACTACTTTTCTGAATCCCGCTTTGGCAAGCGGCATCCTTGCAGAGCCCTTCTCTGGAAGCGGCGCTTTCAGATGATAATAGTGAACTAAAGGGGCCACTGAATCACAGTCCAGACAAAAGGTTATGATTCCAAAATGAGATGAGTTAGCTTTAAGAGTGGACGCTACATAAAATCATGTATGAGCGTTGAGACGGAGCGCCGTGCGTGCGACTCAGGCGAACTTTTTGCGTAAAGGGGTGCGATAGCAAAGTGTTGCAGTAAAGTAAACACGACCAACCTAGCCTTTCAAGCGAGCCACACTATTATAGACTTGCTACTGATAGGTTGGATCAAAGAAACAATGTAGAATAAAAGCATTTACCATGGTAACGCTTCTTTTCATCATTGGCCAATGTGACGGCAATCCGTAACCCGATGCCCGAGGAGCAGCCGGTGATCAGAACAACTTTCTGCCCACTGTTCGCCATGATTTGTCCGGGTAGGCGCTGTGTTTTTAAGCGGTCCTCTGCTCCGGATGGTCGCTGCGGAGGGAGCTACCGATCACCGGACCTTTAAAAAACCAAAGCGGATCATGCAGCCACTGCAGCCATGTGAGCGCCTAATTCAGTCACATGTTCAGTAAAATAAGTAACCCAAAAAGACGTGACATAACACCTCTTGTTGTTTTAAAAAACTTGATGGGTGCCGCCCGGTCAGAAAAAAAAAAAAAGTAGCCAAGTTAATTCCTTTAAAAAAGTAGGTTCGTGCATGCGCACACGTGCGCGTTGCAGAGGGGGCAGTGCTTGATTTCTGAGCTGCTGACCCCAGTAACACACAACTGTAACACGCAGCACACACGTCGAGTTTCTCTGCACTGTATACTGTAGCTGTAGGGGGTTTCTCTCAATAGTTCGAAGATACTTTATTTAGTCAACTAAAGTAGTTTCATTAAATATTTATCATTTATATTCATTAACAAAACGACTCCCAAATGACTGTTGAAATTATTTTCTACCTGTGGATGTGAATGGTTTTTAGAAAAATAACGTAAATTATTATTGATGTTTTGATGTTATTATTATAGACGGTCCATAGACGCGAATTAAACTTCCATTCTGCTCCGGCTGATTAGTTCATAACACCTCTCATTCTTTGCTGACCTACAGTTTATGTCATAGCGTTTAAAGTTAACTTAGTTAACTGTGCTGCACTGCCATCTTGTGGTAAGAAAAGGAGCTGCACACATAAGTAACATGCTTCTATAAAGCATTGAGTAATGCTAACTGCACCACTGTAACCCAAATGATAACACCAATTAGATTAGGGCCTGAGCTTGGTTTGCCACAGATGCTATCAAGTGTTTTGTTGCTTTGTGGACTTTGTTCTCTGATGTTATAAGGGGTCAAAGTTGCGCTGATAAGATCTTAGATAAGACTTCTTTCTCTCCAGTGGAAAGCTTTAGTTCCAGAGTCTGTCTTGTTGGGGCTTGTTTCTCAATGTGATGCAACACCATGCAAACTGCAAATCACTGTTTTTACATAAGATGACTGTCAGTTTATGTTTTTCTTTTGATCTAAAGGAGATATGTGATATAAATATATATATGTGTATGTTTCACGTCTCCGTTTGAATTCACTTTAATGATTTTGCATCTGCTTCATGCCGTATCAACATAGTCTAAACTAAAACTTAAGCTGTCTTCTTTTCCAAGTTACTAATTTTTTTCTAGTACCATTTGATTTTTAGCTGAGAGAAATGTCTGAGTAAGTTATGTTTTAGACAGTTTGTGTAGACTCTTTAGTTTGTTGACCACTGGAATAATTAGCATATTTAGTTTCTGTTGTGTTAACTGAATCTGGAATTACAATGCTGGATATTGTTCAGTACTTTTTGTTTCTCATTTGGAGATAGTCCAAGCTTTTGAAGGAGCTCCACACCATTTCCATGAGTTTGGATTCCCTCCTCGTTTTTCTCCCTGTCTTTGAAATCTGATTACGTATTCCACAGATTCATCTCATTTAACGACCCTTTCTGACACAAAATATGTTTTACCCCCCTTCAAAGCATACTATATTCATATCATGAATATGATGAATGTAGGTCCCCCAGGTCTAAGCCTCTTGGTTATGCCATCTTACTCTCTTCTATAATTTTGGGATGCAGTAAAGTTACTTATGGACAGGTTCCTTTCATCAATAGCAGATAGTCATTTCTGCCTCAAATGAGATATTCTTCTGTATTTAGAGGATTCTAGGATTCTTTAGAGCAGGGGTGTCAAACTCAGATACACAAAATAAAAAAATTGGAGCAAGCCGAGGGCCGTACTGGTTCAATATTTACTGAAAACTAAGTACGTTATTGCCTTTATCACAACATTAGTTATTAAATATATGAAAAAAACCCCAAAAAAAACCTGTTGCACTTATCTCATGACTGTAAATGCAGAGTAATTTAATTTGTTCTTAGGTTTCCCAATTTCCAAGGTGAGTATCTTCATCGGGTTGATGCAGAACGAGAGGGATGCGCTCGCCGGCCCCTGATTGATGTGCCAATGCCATGGCAGTGCATTGTGGGACTTGAAGTCTTATGGGGGGTGGGAGCATTATATTGGCGTGCGAGCTCTAGTAGTCATTTGGTATTGCTTTGTGGGCCAAATATAATTACACTGAGGGCCAAATTTGGCCCACGGGCCAGAGTTTGACACCTATGCTTTAGAGCCTGTTGATGGACATAGTTTCTTCAGAAACTAATCTAATTGTATCACCTTTTGGTTGGTGAAGTTCTCTTCCCTCCAGGTGTTGCCATTGCCATGTTTACTCTTCCTGTCTTAAACATCACCTTATCACCACTATGCTTCATTCAAGGGGCAGTAAAAAAACAAAACAAAATCGGATATAGTGCATGGAGATTTACTCAAATATACAGTGGGATCAATAAAGTTTTATCAATTAAATAAGATAATCTTATTATTTAATTTCTTACATTTCTTCTGGCTGTCGTGCAAGCCTGATTGATAACTAACTGATCCAACGGATGTCTATTTAGGAGGTTTTCAAATATCTGCTATGGCTTGAAACTCTTTTAGAATAACCATAAAGCTTTTTGTCAATTCACATGCTTCATTACTCGGTGTTGTACTTTTGCTACTCATACATTTTAACTCTCCTGTTTAACAATTACTAAGACCACTGCAACACATAAATTGTTTACCTTTACTAAGAGCTCTGTTTATGATTCATAGTAATTTTTCTCCTTTTTTATTATTGTTTCTCAGAGATTTAAAAGTCATTTGACCCTGATGCTGCTGGATTTGTGGGACTTATAAAGGTTTGTATCTTCTAAAACTATTATATTGATTTGCTTACAATAGATTTGTAAAGTTTTGAAATGTGAAGTATGTTTGCAACAGTTTATAACAAGCTTGTTTTCATGTAGTCATTGCAGGTTGTTGAGTGTAAATTGATAGTTAGAAAGGTTAAAGTAAAATATTTAATTATTTAAATGTACAAATAGATACAGTTTCCGAAGCAGCTGTATCTACCCAAACAACAAATGCATTGATATAATACTGCTTGAGAAAAACAGTGTTTTGCAGACAACATACAGCAGACTTCCACAGATTTCAGGCCCACTCTCCTCTTGCTGTCTTGCTAAGCTGATGTCTGCTTATTTTAAACACCTCTAAGCTATATGACCTTTTACTTACGCAAGAGATCTGAAGTTAAAATGATATAATAAAACTTAAATTGACTCTGAAAGATAAACAACAACAAAAAAAAGATAGAAAGAAAGAAAAAGAGGATGTAAATCTAAACTGACAGCATGTAAAGCTATGGGCACGGCCCTGACATTTTGGTTTATGTATTTATATTTAGCATCATTTTAGGCATTTGGCAAAAAAGTCTTGTGTAACTGAGTTAAATGTCAGAATAGACCAGCAAGTTATACACAGCCAAAAAGAGCTTGAAAAATATTAACATCTGGTCAGAAATATTTGAGAAGATTGTGATGACGAGATATTACTCCATTTGTTTTAGTGGTACGTAAGCATGCAGGTGTCTGAGAAAAGATGGGAAAGACAAAATGAATGAAAGATGGTCACAAACCTTTGATCGGAACCAACCAATACTGAGCATTTCAACAGTTATTTCAGAAATCAGTTATGATTGGTCATACATGATCCTTGATTTTTATTATTTGGTAGAATTCTGATAAGTTATGTTTATGGTTTGGTTTTAATTGAGCCATGAAACTTCTTGAAAAGAGATCATTATTGAAGCTAGAATGACCTGCACTAAAGAAATAAGCAGCCAATGTTGGACTGAACTGATGCTGTCAAAGCGTATTCATGCCTGAGTGTCTCAGTTTACAGTTGGCCCCAGATTTTTATGTTAATTTATGATCAGGGTGCTACAGGAGAACGAAGGGGCTTTCATGGCCATGTATCACTGGACATGATGCAAGAAAAGCTGGCGTATGCAGCTGGATTAAGGTCCAGGGAGTTTCTTGCATGCTCTCCTTTGTGCCTCCGGATAAAGTGGACAGGTGTGGATGGAGACGAGGAAAAGGGCTGGTCAGTCATTGATGTCTTCTAGCCTTCAAGCTATTGCTGAGGAATTTTAGAAGTTTGAGCCACTGAGACACACAACGAGTTAGGAAGGCGATAAGAAGAGGGAATAATGCAAGTCCCTACATGCTTCTCCAGGACTGCTCTGTCTACTTCTATTCACCCCAACATTTCTCCTCTGTTTTATCCAAAGCATGTCTATACTCATATGTTGTAGCTACAGGAAGAACAGTAAGAGTTACTATACCGCCTCCAAACTTTTCACCTCTCTAAGATACCTCTGAACAATGTCCAGCAATGCCTCAGGGCAAAATCATCTTCAACTTTACTGCTAAAGTTCAAGTCAAAGACAATGACACTCCCATTCCCTTTAAACCTTCTCTTTTTTATAGCTTAATAGTCAATTTCCTGTG
Organism: Atherina boyeri; assembly: GCA_029874935.1. Classification (NCBI taxonomy): domain Eukaryota; kingdom Metazoa; phylum Chordata; class Actinopteri; order Atheriniformes; family Atherinidae; genus Atherina; species Atherina boyeri. The sequence continues at coordinate 10,743 of JAPMNP010677734.1, read as the reverse complement.
TACTGGCTTTAAGGATACTTGAACAGATGCTGCTGGAACTTTCGCTGCTTTTCCAGCTGAACTGTATGACGTCTGGTTTGATTCACCATAATTAAAGATGGATTGTATGATTAGAAATGTTCCTCTGGATGTAAAAAGAAAATAAATGCAATCACCAATACGTTTATCTCTTCAAGAAACACAAAACCCTTTGCTTTTACAAATGATACTTTTATCAAGAGTAATATTTCACCACTTGCAGCATCCGATTTCAGACTAACTATAACTTGTTTCGGCCCTCTTGTTTATATAACGTCTTCATGCAGTTGCACAGGACAAGAGACAGACTTTGGCGGATGCCACTGAAAGGATGAGGGACCCTCTCTGTGTGAAAAGGCCTAGAAGACTGGAATGTTTGCCACAGATCAGGAGTGGCGCTTTCTACTCTTTTGTGTGCAGTCTGCAGAGGAGGTGTGGAATGCAAACTCCATGAGAACAGAGGCAAAGAAAGAGAGAAGGGAAAAAGTAGCTGGGGGTCAGTGCATGGGAGGGAAACTTTTATGGGTGCAAAGAAAGGAGGGAAAGCGTATTGTGGGCTCTGAGACAGAAAGAAAACACCTTTAATCAAGAGAAAGTGGTGGAAGAGAAGACCAAGAGCAGCACCGACAGAAGAGAGTTAAAATTATAGCTGCAGCTGCAGACCACACATAATGAGCATTAAACTGAGAGCGCCTTGAGAACAGAAACACCCTGAAGATCATTATTGCACTTTTTTAGCATCAGTGAGAGACATTTTTTGCAGCATGTAATTGTTCTATGTTTAGATACACTTGTATCTTGCAATAACGATAGAAGACAAGAAAAAATAGCATGGTGCCAGTTACATGTGATCACAGGCAAATAAAAAGCACAGATAGATTCCCACAAGGACAGTTTTCTGTGGTACCATGTTATAGACGTTTTGGGAGTAAATTATTAGCTGATTTTAAATGTGCTTGTGTAGTTTGAATGACTATAACTTTCCAAAGATTTGTTGGGGATATTTCAAAAGAATGTTGCCTCTGAATCATATTGGTCTTTTACCTTAGGTGTTCCCACTAGTACCAGTTTAACTGCTTTGCCATTTAGAGATGAAAACACAATCATGATGCCTTATGCTGCAAAGGAAGAGGACGGTATACAGCAGGTTTAGCATGAATGTGGTTTAGTTTATTTAGTCTACTTGTTTGAGCAACTCATTTAACAGACATGGTCCTTAGATGTTAATTAGCTGAGCCTCCCTCATCTCTAATGATTATAATTATCACCAGACTGCCAGTTCCTTTTACTTACTAGCCATATTGTGCAAAAGGGTACATTTCCACACATGCTTTCTCATGGCTAGAGCTCTGGTTTGGCAACTTCATAAAAGTGTAATTTGACAACAGACTTTAATATACCTGATAACCCTTAATCTTTATTCAGTCTCTGTTCTGATGGTGATCTTGTTCCTTTCAACAACGTTTAAGTATATAGCTATCTTAATTCCAAATGCCAAAAGTAGATCAAGTAAATGCAGTGGTGATGAAATACCAAACAACCAGTCATATTGTCTGATGTGATCACTCATCCTTCTCTTACTATAACTTGATTTTTTTGCTCCTATATGATTTTGAAGGTGTGGTTGCTTGAATGCTATCATGCAAGAACACATGCTGTCTAATTCACAGAGATAATATCACCAGCAGTCACTGGGTGGCACAATCCCATTTTTGTTGAAGTGTTTCACAGGTCAGGGGTTTTATTAGGCACTGAAAACTAAAACTAGATCTCTCTCCACAAATGTGATGTGAATTTCTTCACTTGCAAGTGGTTTTTAACCCCTATAGCAGTAAATTTATTTGATCGGTAATCTCAATAGATTCTGACACTGACTCTTATGAAAAAATATGTCAGACTTATCTAAGGTCCAATGAAATATTTTGTAAAATTTAAATAATTAACAGGGTTCGTTGTTAGGCTCCATCACACACACAAACAACAAACATGGACATACATCACTTTAAAATCATCATAACGTTTATCACAAAACATGTGAATGAATTACAATTAGAGGAACTGGTTCTGTAAGATCTGGGATGATTTACAGTAAAAATAGATGTTTCATAGTGACTCCATATTAGAAAAAAAAAGCAAAGCTTTGGAAGTGTTTTTGTCTCACATATTTTTTTTTTCTTTGGCAAGATATAAGAGTCAATGGTGTCTTCCTTCTGAAACCCCATCACTTTTTTTTCTGATAGCTTGCCTGTTCTGGCATGCTCTACATGCAAATATGGACTAAAGGCAGACTCAATTCAGAGACCATCTTGCAGTCACTAATCCTTCCTCAGTTGCTGCTCTGTTGGAGGTTAAAATGCAAAGTGATGACAGATTTCTTCACTTCCACTCTCACAGTGATTAAACAATGCAAAAAGTCCACAATCATTTTTCAGCCTACTGAAAATATACCTTGAGTTTGTAACATCAAATCTCATTTGTGAAAGATTTTAAACTACTAAACTGTAAGCATACTCGAATCTTTCTGGGGAATTAAGTAATAAATAAAAAAAAAATATATTACATCCTTGAGCATTTTCCTCTCCCACTTAGAAGTCTGCGATTGATTTGCTTCCTGCCAACTTCATAGATGCAATTTTAACCACTAATCCATAAATACCTGTCAAAGCACATATGGAGTTTAATTTAGTATCATGGTGTTTTCACATGATTGTTCACAAGTACAATATACAGTGTCTGCTGGTTCAGCTGATTGATTTTCAGAATAACTGACTGTCAGCATGGTTTGAGTTCATGCTGGCAGTGTTCATCAATATAAACATGTTTACATCTATTTGAGAAAGAACCTATTTACCTTCCATCCATCAATTTCTAGCTCATGTGTAAACCCTCTTGATTAATCTATGTTGACAAAGTACTGGCATGAGACAACTAGACTGGGGGTTTCCTGCTCATCATGACCATGCTGTGTGTAAAACATCATTTAAATGTAAGTGTTGATTCAACTAGTATGCTTGGTGCATGTCAAAAACAAGTCTGGGTATGGTTTTTGTCATTTGTCAATCAATGAAGAACTCAATATGCATCAGAAATGTGTGTTGTTTTGTGTGTACGCCTTTTGTGTACGATTTTAAGATGAACAAGTTTAGTAGTTGGACAAAAGTCACATTGCACATGCTCTGGAAATATTTCTCACTAAGAGCTCAGACTACCCGCTGGACTCTTAGTAACTATCTGCAAAAAGCTGCCAGGAATGTGGCTCTGATTCAGGCTGGCTAAGCTGGTACTGAGAAGGGACATGGTGGGAGGTCAGGGGCTCTGTTGTTTGCCCACTAGATAAACTTCAATCTGTTCAATCATCCGGGTATTTCTGCCAAACATCCTCCTGTTGCTCATTTTCATAGCTTTCTTTATTCTTTCTAATCAGTTTAAGACACTTGATGTATATCTCTTCTTGAAAATCACGTTTTGTTAAAGATCTATCTTGTACATTATATAGAATTCCTTATATTTGAGAATTTGGGGATTTTTAAATGTTTGAACTGATATTTTTAAATCACATAAAGAAATATATTTTGTTACAAAGCATAACTGTTTGTGGGTCTATAATATCTAATATCACATAATTGTTACTGAGAGTTTAATTTGGCTTTAAATAATATGCAACTGCAATTATGACCTTTCATGGATGTGCTTCTTCTTTTGTGGTTTGAAATTTCTCTCCCTCAAGACGGTTTGGCTCATTTTCTCTGTTCTGTGGAATTTCATTTCCCAGTTACTTTACAAAAGCCTGCTGTTACTTGGACTCTGGAAACATTATCTTTGGTAATTTTCCAATTAGCAAAGGTCTTTACAAGTCTTATCTCAGAGCATGTCTCAGCTGAATACAGTTGTCTTAGAATTAATTAGATTTTCTGGCAGAATGAATTCAGCTGCCACTGTTCATCAACAATATATCCTGTAGGTTCAAGCCTGGATGGAGGATTGCAACAGATGTCACCTGTACAGTATCATGAAGCTGTAGGGGATCCAAATAAGTATTTGTTGATACTCAACATCTCATTTACAGAAATGTTGGGAAGTTTTGCAAAATGCAACAAATACTTATGTATGTAATTTGTTGAATAATTTCATCCTATTAAACAGGTACAAGTATAAAGGAGATTATTTTCAGTGTCTTCTTGACCAAATAATATGATGCCAGGAACATGCTCAAAAAGAGTAGGGTGAGAGGTTACCGTTTGGTTATATTACCCTTCCTTTTAATTATAAGTGATCATTTGGGAAATACAATACAAGATCTAATTAACAAGTACTTACCAGTCTTTGGACATCACTGCTTAATTCCTTTTTTCATGATGTTCCATGCATTGCTAATAGGAGACAGAACTGACTTCAGGCAGACCAGTTAAACTCTGTGCTTATTAAACCACGTTACTAAAGGGTGAGTTCAGTGATTGTCCTGCTGAAATAACCACAGACCTCTTGGGAAAATACATCAATTTAATGGCAACATGTCCCTTGTAAATGAAAAAGTACACCTCTGCATCAATACCTTCTCACCTATACAAGCCTCCCATGCCATGGGCACTGATGCATCCCCAAACCCAGCATTAAAGATGGTGGCTTTATGCTCTCCTCTGTAAACAACCTGTATGGTTCTTCTCATCTTTGGCGAGTAGAACCCAATTTTCATTTTCTTCAAAAGTAATGGACTCATTGACCACAGAACACATGCCCACTGCTTATACGTCCATCTGAGATTATCCACAGAACTCTGCTGTGTTTCTATGTGGAGTTTGGCTTCCTTCTTATGTAATGGCTCCCGGCTGACGACCCTGCAGCCTGCCTAATGGTGCCGTCGGAGGTGTGTCAGGCTGGAATGCTAAGTCATTGTACCTGTGCTCGTAGCTAATACATTTTCAAATTGCATTACTGGTTGTAGTGGTGAAATTTTTTTTCCCAGTGAAAAGGGTTTTTCAAGGTACGCCTGACCTCATGTGCCCTAGAGTGATCACAGTGGCAAGAAAGTCTCAAGCAGTGCCTCTGAAAGACTCGAAGGTCATCCATTTCCATTTGTGGTTTCCAGCCTTGGTCTTTGAACATAGACATTTCTCCAGAGTCCTTGAATCTTTTTACAATATCATTATTTAATGTTGAAAGACTTAAGTCCTTTACAATTTATAATTTCATTATTTTCTTTCATTTAACTTATCAATCATTCTATTGGCATTTGGCATGAAGTAGTGAGCCAAAAGCCATCCTTACTTGGAAAGACTAATTCCATTGGTGGATGCTCCTTTTATAACCAATCCTGACACCCTCACCTGTTACAAATCTGCTGATTGTTACATCTTCCACAAATACTTTTGTATACTGTACATTGCTGCTATACTTATTTGTTTTTTGGTCCCTCTCTCTCTTTTATACAATTTTTTTTAATTTTTATTTCTATTTGAGGGTGTGACTTGCATACAGTAAACTGGTAAATGGCCAGTAAAGACAATGAAAACCCTATGGTTTGTAAATGTGCCTGTTTAACAGTGGTTCACTCAAATTAACACATTACAGTTTTTAAATTGTGTGGCATTTTAGAAAACCTCAAAATGTAGTGGAAAAGGGGTATGAATATAACGTTTCTGAGTGTTTTATGTTTCTTAAATAGCAAATGTCTTTTCACATGACTGTTTGAAAGTGAATGAATGACACACAGTGTTAGGCTAAACTGGCTGAGCAGCCATCCCATGTACTGGCTACACTCAGTTGTCCCAGGTCTGAATCCTGGAGTGGTGCACTTTGCTGCCTGCCAACCCCCTTTTCTCTCCTTTCCTGTCTAGGTACTGTCAAATAAAGGCCCCGAAAGTGCAAGAATTCTTTAAAAGAGAATGAAAATGTATGATTTGTTGGACCCAAAGACCTAAAATATTTGACTAAATTAGAGACATTTACAGGGTAAGTGGTTTGCATTAATACGGCTTATTGTTTAAAGTAGTGATTTTTCTGCCAGGTGTGCCTGCAGCTAAACTAATCAAGCTGACTAGCCATGCGTTGTTCTGTCAGCAGTCAGTAACCTCTAACCCCAGGTGATTCAGGTGTTCAAACTCCAGCCTGAGTAAAGATTGCAGAGTTGGATGCATGCCGAGCAAAAGTAGTATACTTTGGTATTCTACTTTGGTTATCTCTACTATGGTGGCGATTTTCTCCCCCCTGATGTGTGTGTGTGAAATAATATTTCAACTAGCCTGGAGTCGTGAAATGTTAAGGTGTATTTAGCCTACCTACATCTTTGAAGTTCAAAGCTTGGATCCAGCTTCAAAGATGTTGGGCAAACCTGATCTGCACTGCAGGTGGATGTTAACTGAATATCTGTAGGTCATACAACTATACGCAAATACTGATATTTCTTTTCTTTTTATCATCACCATCATCATAATAATCATCATCATCATTCTTATAATGATAAATCATATAGAAATATATGTGTATTTTGACCTATGTCCATCCTTTCCGTCTTCCCTGGCTGGAACTACAAAAGTCAAGACTGACAGGTTAAGAGGTAAATGTTGTACACTACATCACCTCTGAGGGTAATGACAACCTCTAAGAAGTGAGACCTAACAAATTACCTCAAGTAATAAACCTGATTTATGAGGTAGTTTCGTACGGGCGCACCACTCATCCATGCTCCTAGGACAGTCCTATGGGAGGGAAGAGGCGGAGGTGGAGAACAGAGGGAGGGAGTGATGGTGAGAGGGAGAGATTGAATGAGGGACAGAAAGAAACTGTGAGGAGCCACCACAACAAAACTTCTCTTGCAATCAAGGAAGTGGACCGACAGTGCGTCTGTCTTTTCTTCCACGCATGGCTTCCTAGTTCCAACAAACACAACTTCTGCGTTATAAAGTTCTGAGTGCTGAGGAGACGGTGTCCCCGCTCTGAAGGATGGACCACTTAACAAGGACCAGTACGCGCAGAGGAATACAGCTATTTATTTTTATTCTGCTTCATCTAACTACAACACAAGCCGGTAAAGTATCTTTTCGTACACCTGCAGTTAAAAAAACAAAGGAATTTTGGTAGGTTATAGATGCGCAAAGAGGTGGAAATATGTCATGAAAGTCCCATCAGTGACTGTATCGAGTGATGCACCGTTCCACTTGGGTATCCAGGTTTCCTTTAGCCTGCTTTTTGCAGACACATTAGTCCTCAGGCAACACGAACCTTTAGCGCAAACTCATTATCTTTGCACTCTGTTTGCAAGGTTTGCTTTGATCCAGGTGTGTTCGGCTGATTTCTGTGATTTGAAGCTGTGCAAATGTTCTGGTGATGCTGCCACATGCCCAACGGAGTCGCTTGAGGCTGGCATTGAAATTGCGAGTTGGCTCAAATTACTTTCGGAAGTTGTTGGAAAGTCCCTGTTCTGTGAAAATGACTGCATTTATTCAATATAGGTTTGTTGTGTGAATATGTATTCTTAGGCCTGTTCATTCTCGTCATCACCCTTGCACAATGAACATATCTTGACCAAGATCAAAGTAGCTGTTTCTGCAGCAGTTGCATTTAATTGAACGCTTTACCAAGACTTGGATTTGAATGCGTCCTTTCTGCGTCAGGTGTGGTTTCAGGGGATGCAGCCTGTGATGTCATCTTTGAGTTTGCTTGTGACCGGCGTCGGTTTACTGTGAAAAAGGTTTAACGTTGGCTTGAGAACGAGGTGAATGGCTGAACACTGAAAGAACTGAGTAGATTAAAATTCCTGTCATGGATCTGTTTAATGTGCCCTCTGCTGGCATAGGTTATGTGAAGGGGTTTAGCACTAACACTCTTAAATCATGACTTACTGCCGTAGTCATGATTTTTCTGGTTAACTTGGATGTATTTGACTTTTCTTTTTTTTTAAATACAGGATTGTACTTCAGGTCATATTGCACACAGTTACTTTAGAGATGCAATTACATTTTCATTTCTCCACCAGCAAAAAGATGACTGACTCTCAAAAAGCTGTGGCTGCATTTCTGTCTATGCAACCTGGCATACACTGCATTTTTAAAGATGTTCACCAAGTGCTGGAGTCAGTTTGTGCTCATATGCCATTTGGCCCTGTACTATCTGTCACCCACACATATCCTCAGGCCCTATGGCCATGTGAGAGCATCTTTAACTATGCAGGCTACTTCCTCGCAGGTGCTGCAGTTAGAGGTCCCTGATGGAGTGACATGTCTCAACAGCAGGAGTGAACCCTGTGGTTGTAAGAGGTGCTTAAAGATGTTTCATTTTCACTCACAACTTTCCACATGCACCCAGGCTATGGCTGGGAGGATTTGTTGGACCTCACAGACAGAAATGAAATGATGGCAAAGGAAGTGAGCCAACCGACCTAATCACATTCAAGTGGCACAGTGGCTGCTGTGTCCACTGCTAATGAGGGCCTGTGCAGGGAGAGGCTGAGATGATTTCAAAGTGTATGAGACATATGGTGGTGCAGATATCGGAGTCTTAGATATGTGCTTGTGGTTGATAATTCATTTGTGCCTCTGAGCCTTTGAATTTTCCACAAGAACATGTGTGTATTACAGTGAAAGGAACGTTTTCCCATAAGCCTTCTGTGTGTGTTCAAGAGACATGAGAGAGCACTTTGTAGTCGTGTTTACAGACAGGAAGTGGGACATTCTTGCACACGTGCACAGTTCACTTTAGTCAGATTCCTCTTTTCTTTTTCCTCAACCCATTTGTTGTGTTTATTTTCCCCGTAATTTTTTCTGTTGCATTCAAAGTTTCAGCACACGGAGAGTTTGTTTTATATTTCATATGCCTTATCTCTTCGTTTACATCATCTTCTTTCTCCTACTTATACCCTGCTGCTTCCTTAATTCTTTGACATGGGGAAATTGTGCATACAGGCCCCTGACTGTGTCATGTTTGATTCAGCCTTCTTGCCAATCCTGCATCAGACTCCCATAGGAAGACCGTGAGCCTCATTTTCTTTTGATCCATCACAAATTAGTGGCAAATGAAAATAAATGGAAAAGGCATCTGAATTTGACTGGGTTTAGCTTAGGAAAAGAATACGATCATAAATATTAGTGCTCCAGTGCTTTCTTGTGGTTTCATGTTTGTTTTAATCCAGTGAAAATCCTTCAACATCTGAAGAGTCAGAAATGCTGATGTCTGTCCCTAGCTGCTTCTACTGCGAGTGTCACATCAAACTGCAGCTAAGACTTTTTGATGAGCCAAAAATTTTTTTTTGGAATTCTCCCAAGTCTTTAATATGTGGAAATGATACTTAAACACTTTGTGGTGCTGCACTGCAATCTATAGTATTCAACACACATCTGGCTTCCAGAAATTTCCTTTCCCTCAGGCTTCTCTAATCATTGGAAGCTCCAAGCAGATTTCTTTGGGACTTGCTGGAGATGCTTCCTGTGGAATTGCAATGCACAGACATCAGAGGGGCTTACTTCTTTGCAGTGTCCCTTTATATTTCATCTGCCTATTTATCCAAGTTTACAAGCCTCATCCATCACGAGCACATCATAGAGGTCAGAGTAGTAATAGCTCCTACTGAGGCCATCAATAGTCTCTTCTATAACAATATTGTGTCCTCCAGTGAAACATATACAGGACTTGATACGTGTGTGTAGCATATATGGAGTTCTGCTTTGATTTTAGCAGCTGTGATTACACTTTATAATTGCTGCCCCTATACTCTGTCTAAGGGACTACTGTAAATGAAAGATTGGAGTGGAAAATTGTAATTGGCTCGGACATGTGCATATCTAAATAATCCTCTTTGTCTGGCTGTGTAGGTCCCTGTTCATATGAAACTGTGTCTGAGCTGCATTTGTTCCATTTGTGTTGCTTGTGTTACATATTTTTGAGAACTCGCCATCCCTTTTCAGCTCTTTAAGGGTGTTTGTGGTTAGAAATTAGGTCACTCTGTGCCAGGGTTAGGCATGCATTGGAGATTATGTTTATGGAATGTATTTACTGCTTTTAAAGAAGTTTTTTTTTAAAGAACAGAGGAGCAATGGGTTTTGTACTCTTTTTTTTTTTCTCATGTTTTTGTCTGCATCTGTGTGGAGCGCCAATTTGGTACAGGGCCTTGAAGGGCAGGTGTTTTCTCTGTGGGCCAAGCAGCTTTCGGCCTATCAGCTCATCATGCCGAGAGCAAACATAAGCAGAACAAACTGTTGAGATCGAAGAATGTGGTGCTGATGTGAACTGGAAGGAAATGTGTAACCAGATTCCAATTGAATCGTTTGGCTTTAACACCAGTAGTGTAGCTGGTGTGGGCATTATCCTTCGCAAAAGAGTCTCTGACCCACATTTAGCAGGGCACTCAGAACAGGTTATGGGATTTTGATAAATGCTTTTATACTTCAAATTTCTCATTTACCCATTATGATAGAATTAATGTTGGTGATTTGATAATGCTTTAGCATTACACACTGAATGATTGAATGGTTTATATATGCAGCGGTGGAAAGAGTACTGAATATCTGCTCTCAAGTACAAGTACTGTCACATTGCTAAAATATTATAATTACAAGTAAATGTACTGGTGTTAGAGAAATACTCAAGTAAAAGTACAAAGTATTCATTAGAAAACTACTCAGAGTATTAGTGACTTTATTTTTTTTTATTTTTTTTTATTTTTTTTTACTTGTCCTGTCCAGCATAGAAGCAAGCAGAATGATGATCTGTATGCTATGTTGTGCTGAGCAGATT
>JAPMNP010677724.1:0-14129 GCA_029874935.1 Atherina boyeri | reverse complement strand
ACAATGGATTGTGAACACAAAAACAGAATGGTGACATATTCAGATTTATTCACTATGGGACCCGGTTTAGAAGACTGTTTTCAGGCTCCCTGAACAACACTTCCTTGTCGACCAAACATATAAAAGATTTAAAAAAAAAAAAATTTAGCACATTGACCTAAACTTTGTTAAAGTGCACTAAAGGGGAAAACGTTCTTATTTTAGTAAACATGCAACTTTTTTTAAATTTGTTGTGAAGTGATCATTTTGTAACTTTGTTTATTTAGATAAACAGAAGTGCAATAAAAAGAGAGATTTAGTTTTATAATTGTATTGTAGTTTCTGAACACTGCCTGAAAAATAATTGTTGTGTTGTTTCTGAACAAAAGCTTCTGTAGAACTGATTTTAACTGATTAATAATCCAAAATACAAATCACAAAAACAAATTAAAAGTCATGATAATTCATTTAGATTTAATTATTAAAAAGTATCGTAACAGCGATACTGGCCCTGTATTTACTTGGTATCGGATCGATACCAAATCTAGCGGTATCGCACATCTCTACTTTCCGTTGAGTGTTTTTGCTCCTGAGGTTTAACATGTTTGTGACGGTTTAGTAAGCATGTTGCTCCGGTCTGTTATCAGTGAAAACTCTGGCAGAAACAGCTGTTAAAGTTCCCTGCTTCAGCCTCCAGACCTGGTTAACTCCCTTCACCTTACCCAGAAGTGGTGAAGCGGACTCTGCTGCAACCAGAAGAGCTGTTCGGTGTTCAATGATGAAGCTTGTAGCAGTTTGTCACAGCTAACCTTAAGGCCGTTCCATAAAACAGAGAACTTTGTTCTTGTTTTTGAGGCTGCAAGAACAAAATTAAGTCACTTTGTTCTTGCATGTTACGTGGTCCGAGAAATATTGTGTGATTGGTCAGAAATTTGAAGTGGGCGTGGTTAATTGGGAAAAGTTTCAACTAGAAAGTTGTCATCTCCACTTTTCTCCCGTCGAGGTTGAACGGCTAGTTTTAATGAACAGCTGGTTGAGGTAGTGAGAAGGTATGAAAATCTATACAACACATGTGGCATATAAAGACACGGACCCTCCCTCACACAAACCCCCCCACCCCGAACAAAGTTTCTCATGACGTATGACAAAACAAACTGTGTTCATGTTCTTGTCACCTCGAGAACAAGAGCAAAAATATCTGTTCCTGTGGAGCATGCAACAAAGATTCATTCTGCATCTGCATCTCTGTCTCTCTCTCTGTGGCTCACTCTTAAAGGGGCCACGCCAAACTAGACAGTTCAATGTCTCTGCAGTAAACATGACTTTCCTCCAAAATCAAAAACAGTCATCTCTGTCTCCACTAATCCTCTAGTCAGCAAGTTGTTTAGCTGTGCGCTTCCCTAGTTTAGACTGAATGAAGCTGCTGAACATGTCGGACTCTGAGAAAATGTTGAACTGTTCCTTTTAATCAGAAGCAACAAAAAAGACCATCTTTATTGCTCAGAGACAATGCTGGTGTTTATCACCTGTTACTACACACAAACAGACACACACACGTATACACACTGCTGGAGTGCGAGTGGGCGGAGCTACGGTTGCTCTCGGCTCGGATCAGGTTGGTTTTTTCAGCCCTTCAAGTTATGGATCAACTTTGTCAGATGGAGCATGTTTCTTCCTCCGGAACTCGGCCCAGTCCTCCTCCTCCTCCTTTTCTTCATTCTCACCCCCCTCCCTGCATGATTCACCTCATCTCCGCCCGATCACTCACCTGCTCGTTACCGTCTCCTTGATCCCCTCGTCTTGCTCACCTCCTCCTCTCCTTCCTCTGCTCCCATAGGCCCTTATTCATTCTCTCCTGTCCATATGGTTTCTGCAGTCAAACAGAAGAGCGCCTTCGCCCCCGTCGTGCGGCCACAGACCTCCCCGCCCCCCACCTGCACCACCACCAATGGCAGCAACCTCCAGGGTGAGCATCCCATCCCCCTCTGCCTCCCACCTGTTGTCCCTTCCAGCTGTCCTCCTGTCCACGTCCCATCTGGACACTCGGGCAGGCATCCAGCGTCTCCATAATGAGATTTCTGTGCTTCCAGAGGTCAAAGTTGATCCATAACTTGTGGTTTCTTCATGTTTATCACCACTGCAGTTTGCTCGTTATCTTCCTGAAAATGCTGCCAGGCTCCTTTAACATCAAACTTTGACTCATTCACTACAAAAATTCGATAAGTCAGTGAATTTATATTGATTATATTTAATAAGAATAATGAGTCCTGTTTTATTTATTTGATATTGGAAATATTTGATTTGGAAGATGATGCGGCTGAAATGTGTCGGGCCTGTAAAAACCCGCTCAGCTTCTCAAACTAAGGGTCCAAACTCAACGTGGGCTCTCTTCATAAGAAGATAATGATTAAAATTCAGGCATTTTTAAATGCTCTCTACTCACAGTAACACACCTGTTGATTGTGAGGACACTGAGAGCTGAAATTATATACATGTATATGTGCTGTCCCGCTTTTCTGAAGAAAGCCAATATTTCTCATTTTTTAATCAGGTAAGATGTGGATTATATTAAAACATAACGAGGAAAATGACGCAAATATTTATATACAGCATAAATAGTTTAAGATGATAAATGAATTGGCAGCTACAAATAAAATGATTCCTAATAGCTTAAAAATGCATTTATTTTAAAGGAGACTTCACGCTCATAAATGGACAGTATTTTTTATTAATATAAAATGAAAAAAAAAAAATTCTGTTAAGTTACAATCAGACAGAGAACAATCCCAGGATGATTTGGATAGACTTTTTATGCCCAAGAAATTCTAGTCACCTGTCGCAACCATCGGCCCATCGTCAGAAAGCAAAAGAAAATAAAACGGAAACAAACACATTCATATACATTTATACAGTGCTACAATAGTAAATTAAAACAATAACAATAGCAGTAAAGTTACCAAATGTGAATTTAGTGAGTCACATTTTCAGACAGTTTGGTTACTGGGACAACTCATTTTTCATTTCAGATGTTTTACTGTAATACTGTGGTAAATAATAGAAAGTAAACCCTTTTCCACACATCTAAAAGAAATGGAACCGGGGGAACAAAACACTTGAAAAGTAATTCATACAAACAGCAAAAACAACTGGAGGGGCATTTGACAACAGGTCAGTAACATGACAGGAAATAAAAGGAGCGTTTCAGAGAGGAAGAGTCTCTCTGATGTAAAGATGGACTGAGGCTCCCGGCCTGCAGTCCAGACCTTTCACCAGGAGGAAACATCTGGAGCATCATGAGAGCAGAAATCCTGTAGAGCAGCTAGAATCCTGCATCAGACTAGAATGGGACAACGTTCCTCTCCTAAAACTCCAGCAGCTGCTCTCCTCACTTCCCACATGTTTACAGACAGATGTTAAAGGTATGGCGGAGGATGTTTTACTTCCGGGTGGATCATCAAGACGATTGGTCCTCCTAATTGTCAATCATTCTGGTGAATTTGACGTAATACTGTCGTGCGTGCTCTTTCCTAGGATAGTTTTCGCTTTCTGTGCATGCACACTTTCAAAAAGTCTCTCTGAAGTGTCTGAGAAGAAGAGAAAGGCCTCAGAAGAGAGAAACAAGACCAGTGTTGAGCATGCACATTTTTTTTTAAAAAGTGGAGAGGGCGGTTCTATCTTGAATTTCAGGAAAATCCTCCGTCATACCTTTAAAAGAAGAGGAGATGCTACACGATGCTAAACATCACCCTGAATCGACTTTTTACAGATGTGTTGCTGCCATCAGATTCAAAATGAGCTCATGTTTTCCATGAAATGTTAAAATGTCTCAGTTTTACCATCTGATAGGTTGTTCATGTCCTACAGGGAATGAAATATAGGTGGATGAGATATGTAAACTGTTGCAAATGTTTTGGAGTTTGGGTTGTCAAGAAAAATAATTCCAGCAAAATGTCTCCATATTAAAAGAAAAGAAATCTGACTCAACGTGTGTGTGTGTGTTTGTTTCAGCCATGGCCGGTCTTATCGTGCCCCCGATGTGAGGAGGATTCCCTACATGATGCCGACAGAACCCCCCCCAACACCCATCAATCTTCACCAACCTGAAACTCCAGTAAAGATCCTCCCACCAACTGAACCATCTGACCCAGAAGCACCCGGGTCTTCCCCCGATCCTCCACCTCCTCCGGCTGCCATCAGCGCTTTCGGAAGGATTCCTGGAGCTAGGCGTTAACTTTGGGTGGGATGGATGCCGTCTACAAGTTTTTCCTTAAAAACCTGTGCAGATGGAACAGGTCTGGGATCAGTTTAGACCGGGTCCACAGAGAGCTTCTGTTCAACACAAAGTCAACAAAATATCAGAAACAAAACAAAAGAAGAAGACACATAGATGAAAGTGAAGAATTGGATTCATTTCAGTTTTCAGCTAAATGTAGGAAATTAGAACTTAAACTTTTCGACACTTCACTGAACGGAGGAAATTGAAGCGCTAAGCAGTTATTTTATCAGCTGTTTATCCCGTTCAGGGTTCAGGGTCATGAAGTAGTTTAAAAAATCCGCCGGCTGAAGATTTTTTCTATCATTTTTTTCCTATTTGGAGGTCAGAATCCACATTTCCTCTGAATGCAACATTACTTCAATATTTTAATTTCAATTTTGTTTTGTTTTTTGACGCCATGTTGCAGCTTAACAGAAACCATCAGATCACACTCAGTCAGATCCTGCTTCTCTTCACGGCGGCAGAAGTGTAGATACACTGGAGCTAAAATGGCCAACTAGTTCATTAGTTCATAGTTGGAAAACTAACATAAAACTTACAAAAAAAAAACAAAACAAATGAAAACATTCAAATAAATTAAGCTTTTTAAAGGGGCAAATTCAATAGTCTAATTACAGCCTGTAGGTTTGACATAACCTACGAAGGTTTCATTTGAAAATACTTCTATAGAAATCAAATAGAAAATATGCTGTTTTCATTGGGTGAAACAGTTTCTGCAAAATGGGAAGTAGCTTTGACAAAAATTGGCTCAGAAATGATGAAAAGCACTCAACATGTTCACATGGCAGGGTAAGAAAAAAAACTATTGTGTTGGTCTGACCAAAAATGGACTTTTAAAGTAGCACTTTGTAACTTTCTAACCTTAAAAACATGCACATCTGTCATTTAAGACATTTATTAAGAACATTCCTGGAGCCGTTGTTCCCCTGCAGCTGCAGCTGGCTGAGAAACCCTACTTCACAACTTTTACCTCCAGGACGGCGCTTCACCTTACAGTTGAGTTTGTCTTTATGCACCGCATCACATGCTAGCAACTGGATATTAACACACTGGCAGTTTTAAACGCCCACCAGGGCTGATTCATTAAAGAAACGCAAGAGGACATTATCAAAGGAAGAGCAGAAAGAAAGCAAGGAAGGGACAGAGCAAGAAATAAGACTAGAGTCAACCTCAGACTGACTTTTACTGGCTTGAGAGATCTCAGAGAAGAGACAGGATGCAAAATGGATGCTGGATTAGCCGTCGTTAGGGGCGCCACACTGCAAAATCTGTAAAGTTCAGTGGTGCTTCTTTAAAACACGTAAACATATTAGTCTGACCAAATACATGTGAAATAAAAGCTGAGAACTGGACCAACACACTCAGATAATAAATCCTGCATTTAGGAACTGAACCAGACTCATTTGTTCCTCAGATGTTACTCGGTGCTCTGCAGATAATCCAAAGTGAAGTTTTTATCTCCAGACTGTCTACCTGGATAAAATCCTGATTTTAGTACAAAATCACAGTTTAAGAACCTTAAAGACAATGTGTGTGCAGAGAATTCAGCTGGACTTGCTCGGACCTTGAGCTCCTCCGGAGGACGTTAGAAGCTGCAACGTTTTCTCACCCAGATCACAGTGATGTGGTGTCAGTCTAAGCCCCTCCTGTTCAGGTAAAATGGGACGAGGATGGTGGCCCAGTTAAATGAGCGGTCCATCAGCTGCTCTGGGATTTTGAAATTTCCATCTCAGATTTCTTTCTTGTTCAAATATTTACAATACATCAAGAAACATGAACATGCTGTCATTGATTTTCAGCATTATGTTTTACCGCCTTGTAAATCCGACAGAATTGATCAGCGATCAGGTGAATCTGCAACGGACCGGCTTGGTTCTCACTGGAACAGAAGCTCTCCATGGACCTCAGAGTCCAGAAACCAGAGCCAATATTCAATAACATCTTTCATATCAGGAAAAACCGTCAGACGGGATCCAGATTTGATGATGATTTCCAATTAAAGACAAACAAACAAAAAAAAGAAACACTCAGTGGACTGAAGTCCTTAAAGACCCAGTAATGAATCTCCCGTCTTGGAGCATTTTCCTTTCTGTACCATAGCTTTTAACAATGTCTGTGTCTCATATTGAAGAGGGAAATGCAGTAATTTTGTAAAGAGAGAATTAAACATCCTGCCGAGGACACCAACGTTCGTTCCTCAGTTTATTTTTCTTTCCAACGTGTCTCATTTTTTTAATCCAGTACAATAGTTCTGTTATGCGGGTGTATCGAGTGGTAGATTTTAACCAGAAAAAGCTTGCAGCAGTTTTAATCACATTTAGGTACCAGATTTTCTTGTTATTCTTCTGATTGTGCTTATTTTATATGTATTTATAAAGTACGTTTTGGGGAGTTTCTTCTGTGATTTAGGCCTGAATGATAGTCTCAAATATATATGTAAACACATTTGATGTCTTAATAACTTTTAGATATTGTAAAAAGAGTGAACAAGTGAGAGGAATTAACCCTTTTGTAAAAACAAAAAAATGGTCATGATGGTCATGTTCACCCTGTTTTTTGAAAGCAGGACGTAAAAACGGCGCTTTCATCACTTTTGTATAAAAATGCTTTTCCGATACGATATTTAACTTTTTGTAAACAGCATCGTTTGTGTTTCTCCTGGTTCTTCTCGTCCTTTGTGTAATATGGTGAAATGTATAATCATGGTTATTTCTTAATGCACTATTTTTTGTTGGGGCACTTACTAAGAGCAATGCATCATAGCAAAAAAGAGAAAAAAAAGCAGAAGTGAGAAAAAAGAAAGCTAGAACAATATGCACCGATATTTTCCTTTTTTTATTCCTGTCATTCTGAAATGGTAGGGATCCTTATGTGAAACTTTTTTATCTCAGAAACTTAAAGCCTCATGATTCCTCCTCTCTTCCTTTAAGACCATCGGACTTCTCGGTCCGTCTGAACATTTGACCCAATCCTCGTCTTTTTGTGTACTTTTTCTATTTTTTCCCCGTTTCTGGGTGAGAATGGCTGCAATTTAAAAAAAAAAACTACCGAACTCAAGGAAACTTCCATCGATGTTGGTGTTGATGATGCTGTTGTTATCGTTGCATACAATCTGGAACATTTAGTAATGCAACTCTGTTTCTGTTCTGTACCGCAAACCGCAAAAAAGAAAGAAATAAGTTTTGATGCTTCACACCTAAAGTAAACTCAGTAGAAAATTAGTCAGTAAGTGTTTGGTGGATTATTTCTGTGATGTAACGATGAACCTCATTCCATTGGAAAAGCTGTTTTTTTCCCTTCTTTGTGTTTGCATGTGTGGGATGAGCAGCAGAGGTGAGTATGTGGGTTGTGCTAATGAAAACGTTCTAGTCTTCTCTACCGAAGCCAAACAGCTGATTTTCTTAAAGGAACATGACCTATTTAAGGGCCTCAGTAGCATGTGGCATTGGCAGAAAAGATTTGCAAAGTTTTTTGTGGGCGCAACCCACATATTCAACTCCGCTGCTCATCCCACAAATGCATTTTCCTTACAAATATGACTCCATTTTAAAAAGGAAATAAACAAGCTTTCTAATTGTAAAAGACTTATTTTCAAGAAGCACTGTTATAACAAAGAAATAATCCACAAGTCATTTCTTCACTGTTTCTGCTGAAAATATTTCAATTTACTTAGCTCAGATATCCAGACGTAACTTTTAAAAGTTTTTAAATACATTTCTTCTTGATGAAAATATTGTATTCCACATTCATAATGGAAAGAAATATTCTGGATATATCTCTTTACCATCTTATATGAAATTATGATGCAATTATAAGACCTGAAAGACAAACAATTTTACCTTAATCACTTGGAGAAAAATTAAACAAAACATTTTTCTTATTAGAAAACTACCAGGAAACAATGTGAAAACTACTGTGGCTGCAGCAAAGCTAGTTTAAAACCACACATTTCTGAGGAAAATACTGATGAATATTCTGAATGTCATGTATTTACGACAAATTCTAAATTGATGAGCTGCAGCTCTTACATGAAACCCTGGAACAAACGTATTTGAGAAGTTTGTTCAACGCTGAAGTTTGGTGCTTAAGAGTCGGAAACATCTTTAATTTAGAAAATATAAATAGATTTGCAGGTTTGTAAAGGTTTAATCCAGCAGGACCAGTAAAGCCGCCAGCCTCTGGGGGGTCCAGTCTCTGACAGAAGCCATGTTTCAGTTAAAGACTGAACCTCATCAACATTAAATCCAACATCCGTCTCCTCATACTGCTTCTGTTGCTTTCTGTTGTCCGAGTCGTTGACAGTTGTCTTCTTCCCCTGATGGTTTTCAACTGAGGTTTTAAGCTGAAAAATACACTTTCTGGATGTTTTACTTAAATGTGAACGAGGGCAGAGGCACTGCATCTTTGTGAAATATGAAGTATATCATCAAAGTATATCAAAGCACAATGTTTAATTAATGTCTTTAGGATACGATTTTTGGGGGGCGGCACCCTCCTGGTTTTTTCTTTTCTGTCTCTTGCCATGCTGTAAATAGATGCATGTCTTGTTTTTTCAGTTTTTGTTTTGTTTGGGTTTTTTATTTCTATTTTTTCTGTGATCCAGTGCTTTTTGTACAGAAACAGTCTAATAAAGATTACATTTGGCTTGAAGCTGTGGGTTGTCAAATATTTAATGTTTATAGAACTAATAAGAGAAATGTAATGTACTTTATACACTTAATTATAATTTAAATGCAAATCATTTGCTTCGATGCTTCATTTCATCCACACAAATGTTTTTGTCTTCGGTCACCAAGTTTCACACGGACAGTTATTACCGTTACACAGCACGGTTACAGTATATGCATGACATTAGTAGCGGCTTTGATTTGATGATATAATGGAGGAAACCAGAGATAACAGTGAGGTCAAAATCAGATTTTTTTTTTCCATAATTTGGGACCAAACAAAAAATAAATCCAACTGATGGCTAGCTGTGATGGAGAAGAATAAATATTAGCTGAGATGTAGGCTATGCAGTATTGATGCTTTTTACTTTCTGTCCCATATTGTGTTATCGTATTGCACAAATAGTGAATAAATTCTGTTTAAATATCTCCAGAATGGTCATGTTAGCACCAGCGCTTCATTTTTAAGTTAAAGTGAACTCATATTCTCATTTTACATGAAAGTTGAATCAAAACACAGAATTAAACAAAGTTTTTACTAGACAACTTCAAACCATTAAGACATTTTCTGTAAAGTTACTGTATTTATTACAGAATAAAAAAAAGAAAACTGTGTTAAATGGGCTCTAAGATACTCTGCCTGGATTATTCTTTTAACACAGAGTTTAATAATGTATTTAGTTTAATTTCAGAAAATAAACCAAGAGACTTCTTTTTTCATATTTAAATTCTTATTATTACTCTTTA
Organism: Atherina boyeri; assembly: GCA_029874935.1. Lineage (NCBI taxonomy): Eukaryota > Metazoa > Chordata > Actinopteri > Atheriniformes > Atherinidae > Atherina > Atherina boyeri. The sequence goes on along the minus strand of JAPMNP010677724.1, from coordinate 4,460 downwards.
ATACAGCAAAGGTATCTCTTATTCAAGTACTGGATCAATCAACAGAATACTTGATTACCCAAATAATTGTTTTTTTTGCAGTGAACTTAATTAATTGTTTTAAATAGCGAAACCTGAGTAAAGAAATAGACTGACTATCATGTTTATCTCGACATTTCCAAATTGGAAGACTCTGCCAGATCCAAAATCAACCTTTATAGTATTTAAAAAAAAAAAAGAATATTGTGGAAGTCAAGACAGAAGCGCAGAGACAACGGTGTAGATGCTAGCGGATTATTGTTAGACTTCTGTACAAGACAACGCTTCTTTGTTGGAAGCAAAAACACCACAAGACTTCCTGATCCAACAACCAATCCCACCGTGACACATAACCCTGGCCAATCTGGCGATGAGTGCCCCTAGTGGACCGCCACAATATCATCACAGATCCTTTTTTCATCATGAATGCAGCAAAAAAATAAACAAATGAATAAATATGAATCTGACTGGGGCGGTGTGTAGCTCATTAGGTTGAGCACCCGCCCTATGTACAGAGGCTATAGCATAGTTCCCTGCTCTCTCTCATCCCTTTCCTGTCCAGCCTCTGTCATAAAATGGCCACTAGAGCCCAAAAATCCTTAAAAAATAATAATAATAATAAAAAAAAAGAAAATAAATGAATCTGACTTGCTTCTATGAACTGGTCTGAAGTGAATAAACGGCTCTTGGCTGCACCGCTACTGGTTATAATTCAGAAGAGTTTAAACTGAAAACAAGCTTGGAGAAGAAGAAAAAAAACAACTGTGGTGGACATCCACAAGAGGAATTCCTTTCATGTCCGGGGAATATATGATATTGCATCATCTGGTTGGTGTGTTTATTGCTGCTGAGTCATTTTCATCTTTGTAAATTCCTCCCCCTTGATGAATATCTAATCTTCAGACAATCACCTGACAAACAAAGACAAAGTTTAGTACACTGAAGTCGGGGTTACGGGCTGACGCACCTGGGCATCGGTCGATTCTGATACCAGTCAAAAAAATTGCAAATATCTGCCTGATATATTGGCCGTCCGATGTATATGTATAAAGGAAGATTTCAGAGGTTAATAACCTTGAGGTTAATAACATTATCTGTTTTAAACTTAAAACTGGCTTGTAGTGATGGGCTAAATGCATTTATCTTTCATCATTTCCTGGGCTTCAGAAACTGGGTGTCTCAAGATTATGTAAAGCAAGTTCTGAGATTTGCATATAATTCACACCATTAGCTGAAGTGAGAACGACAGCTAGTTCACAGGATGGAGACAGGTGGAGCTGCACAGTTTCAACTGTTCCCACCCAGGTTGATAAGGATTAGACACGCTCTGTGCTGTTTCACACAAAATACAACCATACATTTAATTCCCCCTGATTTTCTAACAGGTTGAATAAAAGGCTAAAAACCACTGAGCTCATTTCACAGTGTTAGAAATGCACTGTGTTGTAAAATACCCAAGGAAACCGATTGTTAAATATCCATATGTGACTGACTGAAGTCTGAAGTTTTCAGGGAGTAAAAAATAAATTCAATCAGTTTTCTGCAGCAGCATCAGAAGCTCTGGAGGATGGAGGAGTGGTTCTGCATGTCAACAGCGGTGACTCAAAGACGATGACATTGGTTTGATACCTTATATCAAAAATGTTTAATTAAACTAAAATACTAAAATTCTAGTATTGATTAATGTCTGAGAATCAAACCATAGGTAACGGTCACACTTTAGGTCTTCATGCTAAGATCTGATATTTCGGACAAAACCTTTTTTTTTGCATGGTTGTTCATGTTATCATTTATATGCAACCTCTTTCACACTTAAAGGTTGAAATGGAACATTTTAAATAAAAGCTATATTTCTAAAAAATATTGTACCTCCACCAGGTGTTTGGAGGGGTGCAGAATGAAAGTAAAGCATTTCCTAAAAAATTATATTTAGCTTGAAAATATAAACTTTGACAGGTCCAACAATGGCATATTTACATCTGGCAGCCAATAGTGGCCGCCATTTCAGGTTACCAAATACATCTCTATGTTCCAACAATATGTTCGGCACAGCTCGGCTAGCACTGGGAAACATGCTGCAGTCTGCAAGTCAAGCAGCTACTTCAGAGCCCCGGAGGTATCGTTATCCGTCTCAGAAGAGGAGTGACCAGAAAAGAGCAGAGACTAGAGTATATTTGGGTGAACCCTACAAGGACCCACATAAAAACTTCCACGGCATCAAAACACATGCGGAAACAGCTACTTTCCTCCTGAATCGGTAAGCTAACTCACTGCTAACTTGGCTAACGTTAGCTGTCAGTTAAACTCCTCTACAATAGTTATATTTGTCACTGGACATAGCGGTAGCAAACCTGGCAACCCAACATCTGGAAGGATTTTTATGCTGTTGCAAGTCTGACCTAGACACACAAGATGTCGCTATTGTATTCGTATTCCTGGTCACACCTGGGTGATCCGGTTGAGCACAACCGGGTTCCGAAAATCTACCAGCAAACTACGTCCGTTCACACCAGCCAAGTCTATAACGCGCCACTGTGCCGCCACGTCTAAAGACCCCATTTGCATGATAGCGACAGCAATCATGCATCTTCGGGTGCCTGCTGTCCCTTTTTTACAAACACCATAGGCACATCACTTCACCATGTTGCTGAAAGTACAAAATTTGTCGGAGCTTGTCGGAGCTTGTCGGGCCTTGTTTACGTAGTTACGGTTGCTAGGATGCCTGGTTGGACAATAGCCGTTCGGGGGCGTGGTTTCGCTAAAGGTCAATTCTGATGTCCATCTCTCTTCAGTGCCGTAAAAATCAGATGAAATGCAACTTGACCATTCAGACTAAGTTAGAGTTGAAAAACACTGGATATGTATCTGTGAAAGCGGCCTGGGTCGGATTTGTGCTGTTCAGACTAAAAAAGATCAGATACAGTATGGGTCACATATTGGCAAAAAAGTCCGATTTGAGTAATTTTAGCCTACAGTCTGAACGGAGCCTTAATCTTACAGAAGAAGTGAACAATTCCATAGAAAAAACAAGAGTTGCATTTATGCACAGTTGAATCTAAACGGTGAATCCTGGCAGTCAGCTGTGGACAGTCTGTTCCATACAGAAAACAGCGAGTCCAGATTAAAGCTGCAATGATTTCTACACAACAGGCACATTCATCTGCTGCTGAACTCAAATAATCTCAGTAATTCAGATAAACGTCTCCAGAGCAGCTGAATCCATTTACATTGACTACAGAACAGCTTAAAAAAGTTCTCTGTCCAAAACCTTGAGACTTTCCCTTAAGCAGGAATCTTCTGCCTCCAAAGACTGGGCTTACTGATGAAACTGTTGGCAGTGAAGCTCTGACTGACGCTTCAAGCACAGCTGATGTGAATCAATCAGTGCAGCTCTGAGCCAAAGCAGCAATCCTTCTCAGTCAGAGCGAGAGCTCAGCAGCAGGTAAAACCATCAGAAATACGATGGATGACGACAAGAACTCTTCCGTAGACCACATGATTCAAGAAGTGCTCTGACAGTCAGGAATCAGTCTGGAAAAGTGCCGTCTGTCCCGTCCTGAAGTTTCAGGTCGAAGTTTGAAATGAATTGGTGGTGCAGACTGTAATCATGCTTTCATCTCTTTCCATGAGAGTGCAGAAACATCGGCAATGAATGGTTGGTAAAAAAGGAAGAACCCACTGGTACATCTGTGGCAGGGTGAAGTAGAAACTGATTTAATTTTAAAGTGTGGTGCACATCCCAAAGACAAGAAACAGCTCTTTTTTGTGTATTCTTTTCATATCTGGGAAAATTTATTATTATTAAAGAAACACTAAAGAGTTTTTGCTGTTCGGCTCCCCTACAGGTCGGAAGTGGAATTGTCCATTACCGCTGTCGTTAATAATTTAGCCTACCATTGTGTCACACGGACTTCATTTGTCTGGAGTTTATCCAGGACCGGCTTTGGAAATAACGATGTCCAGTGACAGGGTTAAGAGATAAAGTCGGCATGTTTCAGTATCTGTAAACCTCACAACAATAACGTGCTTGCATGCTCACATTTTCACTCCGAGAAGTTGCAAACAAGTTTCCAAGTCAAATGTCCTCCATCGCCAAAAATCCACTCACAATAGCACAAACTCCAGCAATGTTAATGTAAAATGTTTCTTCTTTCTGCTTATTTTTATTCTTGTATTGGATTATCTTTTGTTTTTACTGTTTTGACTAAAAAAATTAATTAAATAAAAACTAAATGAACTAAATATTATGTGATAAATGAAAAGTCAGTCATGTGAGAATTAGCTTTGACCAGAAACAGCTGGTTAGTCACTTCACTTTAAAGAGACTACAGGTAATGTTTTTTTCCCAAAATAAACGTAACAAAAGCTTTTTATGTGACCATTTATGACTCAAACATCTTCTGATGAGCATACTGACACCCTGTCGGCTCACCGCAGGTGCA
>JAPMNP010677721.1:0-14764 GCA_029874935.1 Atherina boyeri | reverse complement strand
TTTTTATAGCATGAAATACGTTCATAAACACACCCTTACAATTTGGGAGTTACTTGAAGTCTATTGGGAGATATTTAGATCCATTGCGCTGACGTAGATTCTTTCTCTTCTGTGGTTTCCTAAAACTTTAGTAAGATTCCTTACATTTTACTGAAACTACAGGGGTGTAAGAAGACTTTTGGTTCTGGAACAAGGCAGGATTTTTTCTACAGCACAGGAACTCTTGTCTGACTCAGGCTTGTATTGAAGAGGTGCTGTAGAATCTGACATAATAGTTCTGAGCAGATTTTCAGAAGCCTGGGGCTGACACCATCTGGACCTGTAGCCTTGTTCCGGTCCAGTTTCTCCAGGTTTTTTTTCACCTGACTGCAGGAGACAGACAGACAGACTAGATATGGAGGGTGAGGAGGTCTCAGAATGTTCTGATGTGGAGGGAGATGAGGCTGTGTTAAGGTCCATAACTGAGCTGCAGGGTGACAGAGTGGAGGCGTGAGAGGAAATCTGTTGGCTCGTGGAAGGTGTGTGGTCTGTTGGGCTGGGCACTCAGTCATGGTGTTGATGTCATCTCCATGTGCTTCACAGAATACATTCCAGTCTGTGGCTTCAAAGCACCCTTTCAGAGCATCTTCAGCTTCATGAATGGTGGACTTGTAGGTAGAGGTGAGGAAAAAACAGAACATGGTCTAATCCTTCTAAAGGAGGCAGGGCAGAGGAGCTGTATGCATTTTTGACATTTGCATAAAATAAGTCCAACATCCTATGTTCTCTGGTGGAGCAGCGGACAAACTGACTGAATGTGTTAGGATGCTGTGTTTGTAGTCTAGTAACGATGGAGGTGATGAAGTCACAGGCTGTGTCTTCAGCTGTACCAGGTATGATATAAACTGCTTCTAGAACAATAAAACTGCAAGTCTCCGGATAAATAATATGGACAAAAACTCACAGCTAATTGTGCAGATCTTCTCCTTTACAGCAACATGTCCAGGATGACACCAATGTTGGTTAAGACTCCAATTCCACCTCCCTTTAACTTTCCGCTAACTTGCTTGTTGCAGTCTGCATGCGCAGTCCTAAAGCAGTGTACAGACACATTAAAGTCTGGGATGAGTTCATACAGCCATGTCTCGGTGAGGCACATAATCCTGCATTCCCTTTATTTTTTTTAGACCTTGTTAGCATTTCAAGCTCGTTCATTTTGTAAGCTAGCGATCTCACATTAGCCATCAGAACGGTTGGATGAAATAGTTTGAATCTCCACCACTTCTCTCTGTCTCGCTCCTGCACTGAATTACTCCTCTCTTCCTGTTTTTTAAACTCCTTTGGGATTTGATGTAATGTTTCACTGATTATCTTGATTTTGGATATATTAATTAGTTGATCTCGCTGTTAAACAGCTCTTCCATTGCCATGGAAAATCATAATAAGTCTTAAAAGAGTCCAAAGTACATCGAGAAATCACTTGAGCATCACAGCCTGAAAAATTATAAAAGTCGTAAAATAGATAAGAAAATTAAGTTCCATGATAACCAATAAAAAGATACAATGAGACAATAAAATAAACAGGTAGTTTATAGATAAATAAGTAAATAAATAGATAATAATTCAATAGAATTATCAACAGAAAATCTTTTTAAACAAGAACATTTTTAACTGCCTTTTAATAGTCCACAAGAGTGAACTAAACATAGTTGAAGTGGTATCCTGTTCCACAGCCTTGATGCCACAAACTGAAAAAATATTTCTTCAAATGCACAAAGTCTTTAATCATGTACAGTACAACTAACAGATTTTGAGCCTCTGAACGTAGACTGCAAGCAGAAGAAGCTGAGATATAGAATCACGACTCTGGCCATTTAGTGCTCTATATGACCAGGATTAAACAAAATACTATCAGTGGTGAATTTGTTCATCATAACATAGAAAGTCCTATTAGATAAGTAAGAAGAAAACCAATCTGATTTAAGAAATAGAAGGGTCCAGATGCTCCTCTGGCCTGCTTGTAGGCCAGACCTTCTATATTATGCAAACATTTGGTGCATCGTGTAAGCAAAATAAGGCAAAGAAGATCCAGGACTGTTAAGTAGATATAATCCAATGTCAAGCATAAATAGGATAACAGTTCTCTCCCAAACACCCAACAACTGGTCTCAGGTTCCAGACTTGAAGTATTACATCATCTACAAGTACTGCTACACAGCTGAAAACATGGCATGCCAATAGTCTGCAATTACTATATCAAGTGTTGTATTTTTTTAAAAGTCTTTTAGCTGCATGAAATAATCTCATCTAGAAGCAAAATCAAGTGAAGGCACTTGGTGAGAGCCCCTCTCCATCTGGTGCCAATGTCAAGAACGGGTAAATGGAGGCTGTCAAGAACAGACAAATGGAGGCTCACAATGAACTCAGGCATTTAGCTGCAGTTCAGCAGTCCTTGATTTTATTTGGAGTCTACTAAATCCACAAGAGAACATCTGCAGCAAAGACAGAGAGATTATTATTATTCTTAACAAGGTGCAACAAAAGGAAATGAAGGGGGCGCAGGGGAGACTTTAAACAGCAATCTGCTGGTTAAGAAAAGGTCAAAGGGAATACAGCAGCAGAAAGATGAAAAAGACGGATGAGCTGTGAATAATAATGAGCCAAGGAGGGCATGGAAAAGCAATAAGAGCAGGGAACAGGCACTCCCTTTGGCCCTTCTTCATTCCACTCATCTTTATTAATACAGAAGGAAATACTGCCAGTCACAAATCCACAAGTCTCTACGGCAGCCAGTGCCTTCATTACAATATCACTTTTACAGTTATTACCTCCAAGACCAATAAAATCTGCCACTTCTCTGCATCTTAGCTGTATTGCTACACACACTGAGCTGTATCTTTGCTGTATTGCTACACACACTGAGCTGTATCTTTGATTTTATTGGGTTATTACTGAAATACATGCTGGTCATTTTACTTCAGGGATGAAATGGAATCGGCTTCTCAGACTGTGCCGCCCACTCTTAAATCAATGCAGAAAAGTGAATAAGAGTAACATAACATAACAAACAGGCACTTACCAAAAAATATGGCCTTGTCATTGAGTCTCAAAATATGAAACTGGACATCAACTTGTTCTGCATCAGATTCAGTCCAGCAACCCTCCTATATTCTATGACAGTGTCTCAAATCACTACCTTTTAACAAGGTAAGATCTTTCTCTTTTAGGCACAGGAAGCACTGCACAGTCATTTTTCACGTCCAGGGGGAATAAATTAGCACTAAGCCTTGTAACTATAACAGTTATGAACAGTCCATAACACTTAATCTCCTTATTTCAGTTTGTAAGTTCCGTAACTGAAGTAATTGATTCAGACCAAAATGTCTCCGCGACTGTTGGTGGTGACAGATGAAGCCTACTGGCTGTGGTGATCCCTTAAATTTTCCTGTAGTGCTCCAATGACGATGACTGTTTTGAGGAAAATAACTGAACTCCTGAGAGGATTTCTTTGAAAAATTTGATTACTCATTTGATGGACCCCTCAGGAGGATTTGCAGTAATGTGAGGTGATCCCCTAACTTTCCCACTACGCTATGATAATGACAAAATTTAAACAATGTGGAAATACTTCTAACATTTATAACAACCCTACAACTGTACTCTCTTTAACTATAACTGGTATAGTAGTTTGTTACATCTAATGTTACAGACTATTTGTATCACATGTCATGTTTTCCAAGTACTTTTTCACTTTTTCTTTATAATTCCCAATGAAAATGTAACATTAGTGTAATTTCACTTGCAGCATGCCCTTAGGCCACACTCTCAAGTTTTACATATCCCCTGAGAATTAATCATTTATGCTAAGAGACCAGCTTGGGAGATTAATTTATGAGCAAAACATACATCTTTTTTGTTTTGTACTGGTGTAGAGTTTACTGTGTCAACAGAAATTTGATAACTAAACACAATGACCTAGGTCTGGTCACATACACACATACACACACTCTATTGTTATTGGCCAGGTCAGCTTACTGTGTGTGATGGATCTTTCCATAAGCTGGATCACATGATGTCAGCATTAGCCAGTAAAATTCACATGGAACAAAAGAAGGAGGAGCTCCGTTTATGAAACATTAGTGCCTATACACCTGTTTCTAAATGCAACAGAGCACACACACAGGAACTCAGAGAGGGAGAAAAGGTGAGGAGAAATCAGTGATGATGTATAAAAGTTCTGTGAAAAAATAAGTTAAATTTGCAGGCCTTGAAACTTAATTGGGAGTAGTAAACAAAAATATGGGTATATAAAGCAGAGTTGGGCAAAAACTACACATAATTTATGTTTTTGAGAGCATTTTGGCAATTTTGGAAAGTTCTCAAAAAGTTTATCATCTGAAAAAGTAAAATAATTCATTGTTTTTATTTGGAGATTATTTTTATATTTTGATAACTGCATTAGAATTGGAGCACAAAATGTTCTTTACTCTTAACTTTTAAAAGTGAGTGGAGGTTTTAATCTTCGTCCTTGCACTTATCACAGGTTTAGACTTTTATCTCACTGTGGCTCTGTTTGTGTGTCAAAAGGGCACAGTGGACTTGGAACGTGAAGAGGGTGAAGAGTGTGAAGAAAATATGGAAGTTTTCGATGACAGCAGCTCCAGTCCTTCGGGAACCCTCCGTAACTACCCACTAACCTGCAAAGTGCTGTACTCATACAAGGTATGATGCAACTTGCACACACCCACGTACAAACACAGAGAAGAAAAACGTTTTGTAATTACTCGGGCACACACCTGCATACCTATTAATTGTATGGTGCTCGGAGAGCACTTACAGCACACAGCCTCCTTTGTGCATAAAAAAAAATTCAACTGCGGTGAAATATAAATTAACTCGCTATTGGCAGCCATGAAAATTTAAAGAAGTGACAAGGTTTATTTTCCGTTTTCTTTATTTGGTGTTTTTCATTCTCCTTTTTTTCTATATTTAACTCTTGCTGTGTCTTTCCCACAGGCCTCTCAGCCAGACGAGTTAACTATTGATGAGCAGGAGATGTTGGAAGTTATCGAGGATGGAGACATGGAGGACTGGGTCAAGGTACTCAAACAGAGACAGACACACACATATCAGTTGCACTGATCTGTATCTCATTTACATTCACAACAGGTCATATCACCAGTTCTGCTGTGTACCATGAATGTGCTCTGTTTGGGGTTTACCTGCTTTCTTGGTGTTTGTTTTCCCTCCAGGCACGCAACAAGACAGGTCATGTGGGTTATGTCCCAGAGAAATACCTGCAGTTCCCAACTTCCAACAGCTTGCTGAGTATGCTCCAGTCTCTGGCCACGCTGGACGCTCGTTCTCACACCTCGTCTAATTCAACTGAGCCAGAGTTGCATTCCGGATGCATCAATGGAGATACAAATGGTATATAAAAGCGTTTTAAAGATTCAATAACAATAAATTGTTCTTTGGAATGATTAAAAGGCATACCATCGGTTTCAACAAAAACTTAGTTCCACCAGTATTAATGTAAATTTGTTTGTCCATAGTTGTTTACTATTTATCTACAGAAGTGGTAGACAGATTTTTGCTAAACAGGGTGTCATTGGAAAGACCAAATGTGGGTTTTATGATTTACTTGTGAAATCATGGTAAAACTAAATAGTAGGAGTAATGATCCATTTAACCTAATAAAACAGTTAAACAAATGACAAACATTTAAAGGTCCCAGTTAAGGTAAAGCAGAATTTGATTTTAAATTTTGCTGCAGTCATTGCACAGAATCGAAAACCCGATGTGTCATGGTTGTGTAATTGTTCTGCAGTGTCAGTGGTTGACATTGCAGGCCATTTTAATGATATGAGAGTATTTAGCTATAACACAACCTCTAACTCAGATTAGGACTCATTAATCTCTGCAAAACAGTTGGATGTAGCCAAGTGAGCAATTTGGATGTTGAAAATTTAGATGCAGCCAGCACTGGTAGAAATAATTAGTTGATTTTGAAGTTGATTAAGATGCTGGATGAAAGCTTTAGAGTTGGAATTCATCACCTCCATAGATAGATTTACTCTAGAAATGATGACCTGGCCAATTGGGCAACACTTATCTGGCTGAGAGTGTAAATGACATCTGACTTGATTATGTCAGATGGTAAAATACATATTATTTATTGAAAATCATTGTAGAAGGTTTACTGCATACCAAAAATGGGAGGGTAAACTGTAGGAAAACAGCACAAGATTATATTTTTTACTTTATTGTAGTTAATAATCATTTTCTCTCTTTATTCCTTTACTAAGTTGCTTCATCTATAAAATTACCCTTTTTTCCATCAATTCACTTTTTTCCCCTCTCCTCTTTTTGTTATCTTGTTTACCTGCATACTTAAACCAGATTCCTGAATAATTATTTCACCTAATTACCACACATTTGTATCTTTTCTTTATTTCTCTTTCTTCAACCACGTGTACCATACTCTTTATTACAATGAAGGCAAAGCAGACACGATATTACCTCTACCAGAGATTAATTATTTCCTCTGTGTAACACTAATTGCTTTCTGTCTGTCTTCATCCTCCTCTCTCTGCAGCGGTGTTTGTCCGTGCACTTTATGATTATGAGGGCCAGGCAGATGAAGAGCTGTCCTTTTCCGAGGGAGCCGTGATTCGCCTGTTGAGCCGTGACACTCAGACAGACGACGGCTTCTGGGAGGGGGAGCTGAATGGACGGGTGGGCGTTTTCCCTTCGGTGCTGGTGGAAGATCTCACTGAGAATGGGGAGATCAGCGTGGGAGGGGCAGGTGATACACAGGTACAGTAACACCTGCACACACAGGACCAAGTTTCACAGATAACACAGGGAATAACAAGTGCTCAGCTTGTTATTTGCGGCACCAGCAGTCTCAGTGGGAGAACTCAAGGAGTAGATTTAAGATGGAGACAAGCTCAGACGGTAACACACAGTAAGTCAGAGCCTTACTCCTCAGCTCTGCAACACATTCAGTCTTATCAGTCTTTCCTCAGGGTAAAAATACCAAGGATGTAGTGAAGTCTGCTGTGCCACTTTGTACCACGACTCCCCTCCCTTCCTGTCTGTTGTCCAGCTGATCCATCAGCACAGGCAGAGTTCACAAACAGTGGATCAGAAAAGCCGTGTTCCTGCCACTCTGATAAAAACATGTGCAATCAGAGAAAATGGGTCTTATCTGTGGCACCGTGTGGTGCCTATTACAGTAGAAGTTAAGCAGCAGGAAGGATACAGCCTCTCCCTTCCTATAAGTCTGCAGGCATTACAGAGAAAACAACCACTTTTACCACTGTTAAAGAGTTTTGTGGAGAAATTTGCTCAAGGAAAAACTAAATAAACAGTTCTGATGGTTCAGAGGCATTAATGGTCAAAATGTTTAACTCTAACTTAAGAGATGGTCGTTAAGTCAGTGTTTACATCAATTTTGTGTACCATATAAGGCACAATATTAGTTTCTTTTCTTTTCTGCAGATCTCTCCAAATTTAAAGTTGCCATCTTCTCTACCGCCTCTTCCGCTGTACGACCAGCCTCCCATCAGCCCTTTCACCAGTCCAGAGACCTCTACCCCCCCTCCTTTACCACGCTCACCTTCTGCCGCACTAAACGGGGAACATAAGCTTCCTCTACCGGCCTCCTCACACAAAGGACAGCTTTCCTCTCACAGTAAGACACACACATTAAGTGTAATCAATTTCCTCAATACTGACAGAGGTCATTTTTGGATTTTTATAGGATGTTATTTGTCTCTCTATAGATCAGAGCTCTAGTAGGAGTCCAGTGTCGCCAGGATTTGCCCAGACTCAACCGCTACGATTCACTCCGGAGGGAGGCCCGGGCAAACTACGACCTGTTAGTGTCAAAGTTATCTAAGATGTTTGTTGATCTTCAAGTTATTTTGATGATATATCTTCAATGATATGACATCAGATATGTTTTCTTCACAGTTACACTTTGAGTTTGGCACCTCTAAAAAGAGCTGTCTATTAATATAATAGTAATTGTAATTCTATAAACTAAGAATGAATGTAATGGATACTGTATCTGTCTCTGTCCTAACTGGATAAGAGAAAATATTTTTTCAGCTTAATTGAAGATGAAAATAACACTAAGTTGCAGTAATAAAGCATGGTGTTTTACTCACACTGTTCGACAGTGATTCTCTTGGATTTATGTCTGAATTGCATGAGAGTTCCTTAACCTTTTTGGAGGCACTTTAATTGATAAAAGGTTTGTCTCCCATCAGGGAATAAACAATATACTAAGAAGAATTACATTTCTGTTATTGCCAAGGCATTAGTTTTCCTCATTTTGGCTTTTCTCTTTGACTCTCATTTAATATGTTCTTTTTGTCTGTCACAGGTGCGAGCTGCTCCTCCTCCCCCCAAACAGCATCCCCGTCGGCAGCAGGAGAAGAGTGACAAGACAGAGGAGGTGGAGATCACTCTGGTGTGACAGACAGACAAGTTGACATGTGGTTATAGGCGCACAGAAGATGAAAACTGATGAAAAACGGGACCTACAGGCAGGGGAACTAAACTGCTGTGAACTGAAGCGAGCATAAATAAAGCGATGTGAAGTAAACCGAATAGAAGCACGTCGACCCTTCCGGCCGCTCCGCATCTTCTCTCCTCCTCAAGTTTAGGAGGAGAGCAGAGAGATGGGATAATGGTGGAGTATCTAATTAATTAATCTCTGTATTAGCTTCCTAATGAAGTGCAGCAGTAGCCGTCCCCACCTCCCTGTTCACCCTGCCCTTCCACTCTGGCCTTAAAACCTCACCTCATTGGCAGCAAACCAGAGCATGGTGCGGATGAGGAAGAATGTTTTTAGAGGGGGACTGTGAGGAACACTTTGTGATGGATTTGGCAAGTTTTCTTTTGTCTTGTTAAGCTTAACACAACATGAGACAGTCCATCTCTTCTGCTACATCTCACTTTTGTCACCCACTTGTCCGCAGTTATTCATGAAGAAAAATGAACGTGTTGGAGCCCCAAACTGACAAAATGTAGTAAAGACTTCTCAGACAAGTCAAAAATGCAAGTTCACATGTGGGGACTCCTCAGCTATCATAGACCCACTATGGTTTACATTTACTCTACCAAACGAGCTCGGAGCATTTCAACTAGAGAATATTGCATCTCCATTCACAGAATGTTGTGATGCCATCGTGACTGGGCTTGTGATAAAGCAATGATAAAAACAAACAAAATGGAGGAGAAGCGTGTTGCAATCAAGTTGCAGGTTTTTTATGGCCATACGCCAGACTGGAGTAGGGAAACTGCTTTGGAAACGTGTTGATTTGCTACAGTATAGGGAAATGGATGCTTGAATAGAGCTAACACGTGAACAAACTGGTTTCCAAAATTTTTCATTCTGAGGATCACTTTAAAATAACGTTTGGTGTTCTTTTAAAACTTTTTGGCTTTGGCAGATATCTCCAGTGGATTGGCTTTTATAAAAAAAGATCTGTGAGCTAAATATGCTTATATGAAGGGCACTAAGTCAGCCTTTTGCAGTCCTCTTTTAAGAAGCAAACGAAAGATTTGCAAAAGTAAAAGGGAATACATAAATGGTTATGTGCTGTAAAAACAAGAGCTATTGGCAAATGAAAGAAAACTATGATCAACTAGTTTTCAACTTATCCAACACCTTGGTTTCCATTTTGTGAGTGTTGTGGCTCCATAAAAAGACGGGTTAATCAAAGGGAATAAGTGAAAAACTTGCCAAGTGTGTTGTGTTTTGCAGTGCAGTCGGGGTTCAAGCAAATGGACAGAGAAACTTGGTGGTGTGTGTGGACGCAATGTCCTCCGCCCCAGCCCTTCCCTTATATGGTCATTATCATACGTATTTAATGTGTATTAGTACAGTACATTACTGTTGTCATAGGAATGTTTATGCACACCGTTTCAAATAGACTAACTCAGCCGAATGAAATACCCTGTCTGCTATGTAGTGGAAGTTTTATCTTCATATTTTACTGAAAGGGTTTTGTAAATACAGCAGGAAGGAGAGATGAAAGAAGAGAAGGGGGGAGAGGATGGGAGAAAGGCTAGAGCCAAAGGAGGCTGGATCCTTCCCTCTGCTCTTATTTACACCTTTCTCCCCATCCCTCCTTTATGTCTCTTGTCTTTTTTGTTTTTTCTGTCTATGGGCAGTCAGTGTGACTCTGTGGCTATATTATCCACACATATAGTTACAATATATTACACACACATTGGTTCATTATTTTCTCATTCTGTGCAATTTGTGTTTGGATCACTCTCTGAAGAAGGCCGCTGGTGCTTTGAAAGGCACTGAAACTTTTGGTATTCACAATGTGGTGGTAAAGAAGGCTTTAATTTGAAATGTTGTACACATTGAAAATAATTTGGGGCCAGAAGCACAGAATGAAGAGTTGCTCCTGAAAGATTATATCTCCTCTTTAGTTAAATTTGTTCAGTTATAACATTGCTCAGTTCAGCTATTACATATATCCTTGTTTACTTGACATGCATCACAGTTGCAGGCATTGCTTTTTTCTGTTTTCTGCAAAGCACCCTCCGTGTGTGTGTGTGTGTGTGTGTGTGTGTTAGAGAGAGAGAGAGAGAGAGAGAGAGAGAGAGAGAGAGAGAGGAACGAGTTAATCTTTCCAAATTTATACTCCTTTTCTTGTCTGTGTCTTACAATTCAGCTAAGGTAGAAACATAAAAAAAAGAAAAAATTACATCAAGCTAAGTGGATGGAACTAATAAAATGACATGCAAACTGTTGTTTTCTACTTAAAGTAAACAAATCTCCCCGTCATGTACACTTCAAGCCTTTAAATCTCCTTGCCTAAAGGGCAGCGTAGCACTTTTATTTATTTAAATCTTCCCTGGAAAGTAGCACGACCCTCACCTGGCATTAGCTTGGTTGGAGAAGACAGATGAATCATTGTAGCTTCAAGTACAGAAATTTTCTTTTTTTTATTTTAACTCTATGGATACTCATTTATTCAGTGTAACTGATACTTGAGAAGAAGAAAAAAAACTTCACTCTTCCAAAAAAAAATGGGGAGGTGATTATGGAGTAACATTTGGTGTTTTCCTTAATTTATAAAAACTGAAGAAAAAAAATACAAAGAAGGATGCATAGAATGAAGANTTTTTTTTTTTTTTTTGTCTTTTATGAACTTAAAGTAAGATTGGCTTTTGAAAATGTGATAATTTATGAGAAGAGTTTTAAGTTTATCTGTATTTGTTTTTAAATATCTGTCCCAATTCTTCACTACATTACACATTTTGAGTTCAGACTGTTTACACTGAGTAAATTACAAAATGAGACACACTTGTAACTGTGAGTATTAATAGTAGTTTTGCGTTGTTCTTGAGTGTGAACGTGTTGGACTCTACAGTTGAACAGTGCAACAGTGATGCTAATCACAGCTCAAAACATTTCAAAGTGATTGTTCTCAATGAGGCAAGCTGTAATGCTTTCTGTTTGTAAATTATGTTTCAAACATGCTGCAAACATATCAATATTTTGTTCATTCATATGTATTCTAACTGTAGAAACAATTCTAGGAATAAAAATGAAAACATCGTACCAACTGTATTGTATTAGAATGTGGTAAAGAATTGGGGCACAGCTTTATGTGTCTTGGTAGAAGAGGAGTCCTAATCTGGGTTCAGATTAATTGGTTCCCTCTGTGCACAGCAGAGAAAAGTGAGAAGCAAAACATAACTTTTTGTGTAGCATCCACGTCGAACAAAATTAAGCATGCTGGAACTAGTCACACTCGTAGATACACACCTCTTTTATTGGCGAATCCAGCGTTGACTTTTAACAGTGTGATAAAGGCGACCCGAACAGCAGCCTCTCCTTGATCTCTTTGAGATCTTATATATATATAATGGTTTTCAAACTTGTTTTTGAAGTTTATAGTCTTAGAGCAGCATTCACTGAACCTCCCATCCACGAAACATTAGTCTATCTAACATAACATTTCTGACTTTTTTTTTTAAGTTGTCATTTTCAACACGACTGTTTTCCCTTTTTCAACAGTCTCTTTGATCCGCTACAGTGTTTAATTATTTGGTATTTTGGTTTTTATGTTTTATATAATTCTGTATTTTTTCATGCGTGAATTCGGAGCAGCACAGCTAATGTTATTAATGATGGAAAAACTGACCTCTCTCTTCACAGACTGTTGCCATGGTGACAATAATGAGAACAGGTGCAAAAGTCTTTCAGCATATTATTATTGGCTGTACAAAAAAAGAAAGTTTGTATTTATTGTGTACAAATGTTAATTAATAAAAAAATATGAAAAAGCTCTATCTGTCAATTTTTGTGCGAACACTGTGTATGTGTGCATTTTTTTATATGCATCTATCCTGTTAGAATATTATATATGCAACAAAGAATTAGTGTGAGTGATATACATGTGTGTGCATGTGTGTCCTGTAACTGGAAGTGGGCGTGATCATGATAAGACACTGTATAAACACCCTGGGGCAAGAGATTCTCGAGTGGAGGGATAAGAGAAGCAGCAGAAGACGAGAGGCTGTTAACTATCTGGTTCACTGAATATGCTTTTGCTAAAAGTTTTCCTTCTTTATTTCTTGTTAATATGACAATAGCTGCTGATTAGTCATGTACCCTGAAGGAAGAGACTGTTTGCCTCCACATTTCAGCTGCAGCTCGTCCTGTGTGAAAATCTATCTGTGCTCCAACCCAGAAGGTACAGTATGTTAGTAATTCATGATACTGAATTATCCACTAGCATTTTGCTTGTCAGTCTACGTCTTTGAACATACCCTATGAGTTATTTTCTGGAGGTGTATCCTGTTTATGTTTACATTCTGTATAGACAGCGTGATCGAGCGTAGAGCTCTCAGAGAGAGTGTGTTCCCCAAGTTTAGAGACCACTGCAGACACTTGCTGGGCCTGGAGGTCAGGGTGAGTCCACACTTCACCACTATAAACAATGCTCTCTGCACTGAAAACACTTTACTTATGCTGTGAATGTGTGTAAGTGCTGCAGCTGGAAAGGTAACTCAAAGATAAGGTTTTGGATTCCCTCGGCCCTTTTAAAATCGTAAACTGCCTAATTTTCAAAAGAAACCTACATATACTGCAGGTGGAAATGCTGGGAATGACTATTGTAAAACTGAGGCAAAATTTTAACGTAGATGTTTTGTTTACATTGTTGTGTCATTAGCTAATGATCTACTGAAATATGCATCTTTCTGTCATAGAATAATGCAAAATCTAATTTACAACTTTGTTTAAGTTCAAAACTTTAATCTACTGGGGCCATGCTGAAGACACTCGCATGTGGCATATTTACTGCTGATTGTGTTGTTTGTGTGTGAGTAAGTGTGTTTGATATTGTTTCACACTTTTTGCCTGAGGCCATTCCGGTAAAGGTGCAGTCAGTTCTGCTCAGTTTTGCTTAATTAGATCTGACAACAAAGAAGCTGAGCAGCTGTAACTCGACAGTCTGTATTGTGTGTTTTTGTATGTTGTACGTGTGTTAAATAACCTCAGGACAAATCAATCAGCACATTGTGTGGTCGATTCACAGCCATCTCTCCTATAGATTCTTTTAACCCATATGATGTGTGCCTTGTTGTTGTAGTTGATAGACCCGTTTGAGTCCAGTGATCCCAGTCGTTGGCCGGATGAAATTACCAGACAACAGCTGATTGAAGAATGCAGAAAAAGTTCAGCTGGACCTTTTTTACTGGTAAATAACCCCTCTGGAGACATGATTGTACGAAGTGCATTTAGATAGGACAGTCATTTGACCGTGCAGGCATCAGGAGGAGCTCTGAAAGAATATCAGCACCACTATATTCTGATACATGAGCTGACTAACTTTGTATGAATGAAGTGTCAATTGAATTGTTGAGATTTTTAAAACGCTTTTCTGGCTGTATTGGGTACATTGACGTTAGTCAACAACAAAGGTATTTTCCCAAGTTATTTGAGCCCTTACATTGGAGTTTATTAAAATGAATTAAATAAAAATAAAACTGTACATACTATATTGCAATTTTCTAGCTTTCTACACCTTTAAACAAACAGCAACCGTGTACTGTGTGTACTCCTGTTCCTTTTGTGTCCACGTGGTGGTGCTGCAGGCTCTGGTTGGGCATCAGTATGGAACAGCCAGTCTGCCCACCCAGGTGGAGGTGACAGAGTACCAGCTGCTGCTGCAGGAGAGTCAGCAGGCAGGGGTCAGCACCCAGGAGCTGGAGAAGATGTACCGGAGGGATGAAAACACCGTCCCTCCCTCTTACTGCCTGAGACCTTCTCATACACACAGCTACACTCTTCCGGTGATAACAGTGAACCTTTTTGTCTTCTTTGTGATTTTCAAAGCTCTTCTTAAATGATTATTTATAGTCCTGTAGTTAGCAGGAAGTGGTTTAGTACAGGTGCTAATGCAGCTGATTAATGAATATAAGTATGTATGGTGTAGATGTTTGTGACATTTTATTTTACACAATTCTAGGTGTATTTGATAATATTGTTGGGATTAACAATTTTCTTTGACTACTTGACTGTGGTGATTTTTCTTTTTCTCTAAAATTTATGTCAATATTATTTACTCAGCATGAAGAAGGAGAGCAGGAAGAGGGCGTCAACATGAAGGATAAAGGAGAGCTGAGAAAGGTGTTTCAGACAGCTGCAAGTCTGTGTGTCCAAAGTGGCCATATGACCCCAGAAAGAGCCCGTACTTTCTACAGATCAGGTGATAAACATGCATAGTGTCTGAGTGGA
>JAPMNP010677688.1:0-15229 GCA_029874935.1 Atherina boyeri | reverse complement strand
TTTCTTGTGTGCCATATGACGCCATTACACACTGCAACAATCACCGTGTAAAACATGTTTAGATCGCAAAAAGCTACGGTAGTAAGTGCGGACTAGCAAACGCTCTGGCATCCCATGCACTCCACTTCTTATGACATCAACTGCCTGATGCTGTTGGCTAAGACACACCTGCTGTTGAGGGGGACAAGGTAACCAAAAGGAAATATTTACGTTTTTCAGACCCATAAAGAAATATAAAAACATAATTTTTGGACAAAATATTTATTTTTCTCCAAAATGAACACATTTATTCTACACCCCTTTAGACGTTTATGTGGGTGTATTATTGTTTAGAAAATATCTGTTTTTATGAAAAAGTTCTATTGATCACCTTTAAGTAATTAATCATTTCAAAGAAAAGAAAACAATGAGCAATATAGAAAGTATTATAGACTCTAAAGTGATGTGACAAGATGTGCACAGAGTTCGTTCCAACAGTCTTGCCTAATTTGAACTTCTGTCTGAAGTCCTACAGATGGCAGTCTATGAGCCTGTGATAAATGTAGCTTTAGTCTCTGTCTCACCTCAGCTGCTGTTGTTTGGGACATGCCACCCTCAAATATGCTGTACTGACAATTAACACATAAGAAGACTGTAAACCAAGGAAACAAGTCTACAAATGTGGTGGTTGGTATTACAAATGTCATTACTAAGGGCACTTTACAATTTGTTCGTGTATTTATTGGTAAGCAACATGTAAGCACATGTTAACTATTGCATTCTTTTGTTTAGTATTAGATAGCTGGAGTTGACACTGGTTAATAACTAACTGTTATTTTCTTTTTTTATCAAGTAGAAATAAAAGATTTCAAATACTGAGATAAAAATATGAGAGTGATTAATACTTTGCTGCACTTTTCTTCGACTTTTGACGCCTTAAAACTCAAAATCAATGATTTCACAAAATAAATTCTTCATCTTATAGACCAACAGACAGATCAGTGTCATATGTACTGATTGAAATTTCCTTTTTGTTGGGGTTAGGGGTTATGATCCCTAAAACCAAATCACCAATAATTACAACAATCTAGTTTAATAAAAGCCAGACTGCCCACCTGTTGAATAAAATATTTTAATGTCATGTCTGTATTACACTTTTTGATAAAATGTAACATGATTGAATGTCCTCCAGAAGCATTACTGTAAGTCCATATTTGTTTTCTCTGAAGATGTGATGTAGGAGTTGTCAAAGTGACTTCAAGGGTCAGATGAATCCTTCTTTCAATGGCCAATAGTTGTATACAATATAGCTAACTTGATGAAACAATAAACGTACTCCTTTCAGTGTCAGCTTCTTGTAAATTGATGTCTATCTAGATCAGGGTTAACCGATTTGGTCCTACAAGGTACGCAGTCCTGCTGGTTTTCAGTCTTACCCTGCTCAAACACACCTGACTGAAATTAAATTGATCCAATAACCAATGGGGTTCAGTACAAGGACTCATTGATTTGAGTCAGGTGTGTTTGAGCAGGGACACATCGAAACGCTGCAGGATTGTGGACCAACTGTAGGACCGAATTGATTAACCCTAATCTAGATCGTAGATCGTCAAACTCCAGTCCTTGAGGGTCACTGTCCTGCAGGTGTTAGATGTTTCCCTGTTTCAACACACCTGATTCAAATTAATGTGTCTTTAAAGGTGTTAATATTTTTTGTAATATTCCATTAAATTGGGTTCATTGTCCCATAAGGTATGATTTATTAAAAGCTTTTTAAAATATAGATATTATTATGCATCAGCTATGAAAGTAATGGGACTTAAAACACATCAGCTAATCATTTCTGCTCTCATCACGTTTTATTTGTCTATTGGCCCGTCACTCAGTCACAACGGTTACTAATAGCTAACGTTGTCTTAAAGGCGTGGCCAGGGAGGGAGCTGTGACTCAAGTAGGCTGGTCTTGTGCATGTACTTTATTAAAAAACTTGCTCACGGTCTCTGCTTTCTGAATTGGCATGAATATCTTCTGTAACACCTTAAGCAGCTTGTAAAGAACTTAATCTTTTGAGGAGATCCATTTAATCTGAATCAGGTGTGCTGAAGCAGGGAAATGTTTAAAATATGCGAGACAGCAGGCCACAAACACTGGGATTTCAAATATTTGATCAAGATGCACAAATAAATGTGAAAAAAATCAACTAAATTGATTGATAAATAAATATTGCAAAAACAAGACATTTTTCCAAGAATTGCCAACTTTACTTACTTCATTTCCCTTTGCAGCAGGACTGTTGTTATGAAGGAACCTAATAAAATGGTGAACAAATAAAATGTAATAATTCAACTGGCGTCTCATAGATGTTTTATTTTGCATCAGGTTATTCAGTAATCATACAGTTATAAGATGAAATAAGTGTGGAAATAATTAAATTCAGTCTTAGAATCATAAAACATGCTGGAAACCAAAACATTTTTTGCTATGTTTGAGGATGTCTGTACTTTGTCCAGAGATGACCCAGGCTGAAATCAATCCATGACAGTGATAGGTTTAATCCTGCTGAGGGAGCAAGTTCACCAAGTAGCAGGAGTTCCCGTCACTCAAGAGATACACAGAGTAAATATTTAGCAATGTGCTGATGCTTTTGGCTGGCGACACGGGGAATGATCTGTTGTGCTGGTGCGAGACAGGGCAAGGTGGGAATGGTGTAACGAGATTCTGCTGTTGAAACAGAAAGTTGTGGCAGCAGTTGCAGTTCATTGCAAGTTTCATGTCAACATGTTGCTTTTTTCCAGCGCTGTAGGCTACAAGTTGTAAGTTTTACAGTAAAACAAAACATTCATCAGGAGTAAATCAAGTTTTTATCAATGCCAAGTTAGTCTATAAAATGGAATGACAAGTGCAAATCAAGTACAAAAAGAAACAGAAGTTTTAGAGACAGCACATTAGAGTTTTATATGTGACTGGAATACACATCATTCTTCTGCTCTTTGTCTGGCATAGACATCACAACACACAACATTCTTCTAACCCTTTTTTTCCACATAGAAATCCAACTTCGTACACCTCTCTGCTTCTGTGACATTCACTTTTGCTTCCAAACCGCATCCCCTTTGTAAGAGACAAATCTTTTAATCTGTTCCTCACCAAATATGTCACTTATATAATGAGTTACGACTGTTGGCAACCATTAAAAGCAACAAAACAAACACACAAAATACACCAACTTTGAAAACTTCCTCTTGGAACATGTCTGCAGTGCTTGATCGAAAAAGCGTTTCAATGTCCCACTTCTCCTCCATAGCTCGCTTCCTATTCAATGCTCCCTTTTTTCCTGTCCTTCTGTCTGAATTGGTCTGTAAAGCTTACATTCATTTAAATCAAGTTCAATATGTAGAGCAACATATATATACTGTACACTGTGTCAAAGTGATTATTGCACTGTGATAATTATGAATTTAATTAATTCACACTGATTTAAATTGATAATGAACTGGTGAATTCCTTTACATGGCTGTGTTTTTGTGATGAAAACTGATGGGAAAGTATTTTTGTATCAGTATTAATTTTGAATTGACTGCATAGCTATTTTAATGATATAATTACACAAAACAATGTAAATGACTCAACCAAAGCCCGGAACAGTCCCTTGAGCTTTTTTGTTCCCTTTAAGGCCTTGAATTTCTTTTCCATTTTAACTTGTATCCGAACAACAAATGCCATCCAACATGATTTATCAAATATTATAAATCTTCATGCTTTTAAACATTATTGAATGTAGCAGTGGCTTTGACGGTTTGTCTGTCATAAAGGTTTGAGAAGTATCATACTATTTTAAAGTGAATTTAATTATCTTTGGTTATTTTGCACTCTTTGGTATGTAAGAAGCGTACAAGCCACAGCAACTGTGTTTTATAAAAAGCTTGTTCTTGTCAGTCCATACTAGGCATGTGAGCCATATGAAGTTCTAAAACTACTTAGATACATTTACTGTGGTCTAGGATCATCAATCAACGTAAAAGAAAGGTAACTCCTCAAAAAAATTATCAGATACTCTTTCTCTGGGGGATCCAATGCAGCAAAAGTCAATTAAAAATTTTTTTTTTTCATTTTACACACAGTAACACCCTCACAGGTCAGTGGAGACAGTGCTTCTCTTGACCCTCAGGCTCCCACCCCAGCCACGGGGACAGGTGTTGTAGGAGTGCAGGCCAGGTGACCGAAGACCCGAGTCTTCAGACTCAACAGATGCATCTGAGTCGGTCAGAGAGCGGGTGTTGTAGAGCCTCACAGGTGAGCAGATTCTCTGAGTCGGAGTAGGAGGAGGACTTGTGAAAGTAGGGGACTGTGCCCCCAATGCTCGTGACTGGAAGTGGCTGATGGGCGGTTTGTGCCAGTCATGGTTGGAGTTTCCCATAGGTGAGATGGGGAGGTTGTGACCACTCAGTGCACCTGGCGAGGGGCTGTTTTTACGTTTGGCTGCATTGATAATATTCTTTGCCAGAAGGCGATGGTTTGCTTTAGAGTCTAGATTATTAACAATGGGCGACATGCAGCGACTGTCTTTGGGTTGTGGGGAAGGAGAGGTGGCAGAGGATGTGTATAGAGGTTTGGTGGAAGGAAAGGATGAATTGCTTTGAAAGAGTGCAGGTGACTGAGAACTTGAGCCCCATGGAGGACTAGCAGGAGATGTGCCTGTAGATGTTGGCGATGGTCTGGATGTTTTGATGGAGTAAGTGGAGGACTGGTTATTCTGGCTTACTGATGGTGACTGACATCTTGATCCCCAAGGAGGAGTGTGAGAGGGTCTGGATGTTGGACCAGAGGAAGTGATGGAAGACTTGATGTTCTGGCACACTGCTGGGGACTGGCACCTTGATCCCCAAGGAGGGGAGCATGGGGGAGTGGTTGAAGATGTTAGGGAGGGTTTTGTTGCGGAAAAAGAGGCAGTAGTTGAGGACTTGTTCTGGCTCACCATTGGAGACTGGCATCTTGCACCCCAGGGAGGAGAAAGAGGATAATGAGTTTTAGAGATTTCGAGTGGTCTCACAGCAGGGTTGGAGGAAATGTTGGGGGGCTGGTTGACCATTGGGGATTGGCATCTTGAACCCCAAGGAGTGGAGCGTGGAGAGGTGACTGTAGCCATTTGGGAAGGTCTTGGTGTAGATGTGGAGGCAGTAGTGGGACACTGGATATTCTGACCAATCATAGGTGATTGGCATCTCGTACTACTGGGAGATGTAACAGGAGAAGTTACTGATCGGATGGATCCACTAATGGTGGTGGAAGCTCGGTTTGTTTGCGGGCTGGTGGTCCAGATTCCACTGCATGGGCCATCTGGGCTGCTGAAACGTCTGGTGAGGCTGGGTGTACTGATTGGTGTGGGTGTCTTACAGGGAATTTCTCCAGGGAAGGACTCTTTTGATGCCTGTTGGAACATGACAAATATGTTTGATTTAAATTCTTGAAATAAGACATTTGCAAAAACTAGGTATTATAATATGTTGCTAGTATACCGTTAGAGCAAAGGAACAAATATCCTCATCAAGTCCAATTTAAGCTTTAGATTTGACGATTACAAGATGTTTCTTCACTAACTGACCACTGTTGTCAGCTATCGGACATTACACAGTAAATTCATAAGAACAAGACATTAATGATAAAAATGTAATCCCTTTTTAGATAAAATATTATTTAAGCATTCAGTGACCCCTAGATGCATTCACATCTCTGTGTGCCCCCTCTCCCTCAGTAAGCCTGGATGCTAGCAAGGTTAGGCCCAGTCTTTCGTGTCCCTCTCAAGTTACCGTCATCTGGTCCTCCTGAGGTGGCTAACCTTTTCAGGGATATGAAGTTACTCAACTGAAGCGAGGGTTGAATTCCATCTTGTATCCATACTAATTAAGCACCAACCATCTTTGCTTGGGATAATAATCTGAAGAGAATGTGTTATGGTAAATACTAAAGAGCAGGTATCAGTTTCCTTGGATGTCTAGTCTCGTAAGATGAATGCTAGTGGTCATATTTCGAAAGTTAAGAGCTTTGTTGGAAGAAACATGGCTCAGGTCAAGGGTTATAGCATTTGTCTTAATTTCTGTGCTCCTCATGATAAACTAGACCAAGCCAGGGATTCTTGTTGCTGTTAAAGTGTAAAATATCTTCCAATGGAAAGCTTTAGTGGTAATTTCAGTGCGCAAAATGTCTTATATCAAGTTCTAAAATGGACTCCTGGCACTTGTAAATTATTTGTGTATTCAAAAGAGACATAAGTGTTCCTAGGTATAACCCAGAAGATAGGAAAGCTACAAAAGCAAAAAGTAAATGCTGAAATCAGTGGCTGAAAGAGGTCAAGTAAAGTCAGGAGACAATGAAAAGGAGGAAGAAGTCAGTGTAGAGTGTTAGCATAAAGTTTTAATGAAGAAAGGAAAGATTCACACTTACATAAAACAAAATCAGTTAAGAGACAGTATAACAGCAGGAAAGTCAAGGTGTTTGAAAAGGAACAGTCAGAAACACTTTAGTCTGAGGTATTACTGCTTTGAGTTGAAACAACAAGATATGTGTAGATTCATGACGCAAATATAAATGCAGCCTGAAAATCTGAAGCACAATAGCACCCAAGCACACACCATATATTTAGGTAAAACATGCTGGAAAGCAGAGTAAATTACCCTGAAGACATAAAGACATAAAAGACTTCTCTTGCTGCAACTTTCATGCCAGTGAGCGTCATTAAATTGCAAATCGTAGATCATAAAGCAGATGCTAGACCATCTGTTAAAGTGCTTTGTGAAGCAGCATCATTACAGTGCCCAATGGAAACAGTGTGAGGTTGTTTTCATGTTTAAAAATGTTCTGAAAATTGATGTTTTCGAGTGCTTATATGCTATCTGCTTTGAGACTATGAGCTTTTTTGATTACACCAACTCGCAGTTTTAATTTTCTGAGGTTAATTACGGGTGTGTGGATTTTGGTACTGAGAAAAAAATACAATTATACTACGTATTCACAGGTCATTTAGGGCTCACTGACTCCTAAATAATTGTACAATATGCTGAGCAGTTCAGCCCTCACTAAAATGACTGAGTGGGTAATTAATCTAATTCATCCAATGTTTCATGATAAGCATCACTGTAACAACTTTTCCCACATAAATCTAAAAGAGCTGGTACTAATAAAGGCACAAGAGGAACAAGGCACAGGTTTAAACAAAGTGCAGTAAATTTTAAAGCCATTAAAATCTGGTTCAGTTTTCAGCCACGTGTTTAATTTCTACAATAGTTCCACCGGTTTGCACAAATTTTCTAAAAATGGTAAAGAGAGGGTTTCCACACCTGTGGCATAATTCCTGCCTTCTTGGCAGAAAACGTGGGCCTTGGTGCCTGTACTCCTGACCGAGGAGAGGATACTCGCTCTGGAGAAAAAGCAGACATGGGAGAACTGATCCTTGGATGTCCAGAAGCTGAATCTGATGGATACCCAGGCGCTTTTGTAGGACTGAGTGGCATTTGAGGAGACATGCTGTGGGCACTGAAGCGAGATGAAGTGTTGTTAGGTAGAGAAGTTTGTCTGGAGTAAGAATGGCTGTGGATTACGTTCTTCGCCGGTGGTGCTCCTCTGGGTAGGGTACTAACTGGGTCTTTAACTGGGTTAAGAATGAAAAGGGAAGAGTTGAGCTGGTAAGGTCGGTGCCTTGAGAGGTCCATCTCTATCTTGGAACAACCGTTTTCCAAAGGAAGCGGTTCTGGAACCGGCTCCGGCGGAGCAGCTTTTGGTTGGGGTTTTTGCTTGACTGCTTGTTGGGCCTTTAGATTCTGTGAAAGCTGAGCACCCATGTCAGAGTTTTTAGCTATGGCTTTCACTCTTCCAGGCATATTTGATGGGTAAACCCAAGATGGTGGCAGAGACATTGTAGGGGAGGGAGATCTAATTTGGCCTGCATTCTGATTCTGAAGAACGTATTTTTCCATCCTGGACTGACGCTTGGCAAACAGCTCAGCCCCTTTTCCTGACACATTGGAGAGGTTCTGCTCTGGCCGGTGCTCCATCCTTGGTCGGGTTCTTGAGCTCTTGAGGCAGGAGGCCCACTCTGGAGCATTTGCTCCCTCTGCCCTGTCCTCTTCTTTGGCAAGGAAATTGGAGGCCTCTGCACCCAGAGCCAATAGTTCCTCCTCTGATGCTGGCTCGGGCACAGATCTTAGTCCATGTTTCTTCCTTTCATCCGCCCCTTGCACCAGAGAGAGCAGCTCAGGGTTTGGAGCTACTACTGGCTTCTCTTTGAATGTGAACATTGACTTCCTACTAGCCCTCTTGGCAGCACCATCTTCAAGTATCCCTGTTTTGATTGGTGTTATCAGCTTTTTCTCTCCAGTAGGCAGAGGAACAAAGGTGGAGGGCTTTGGTGCTGTGGGAGGGCCGTAGTTGGGCATGGGTGGATACTGAGAAACAGGGAAATGGGATGGTGGAGGAGAGGAGGGGGACATGACAGGAGACATTGCAGGTGGACTTGAGTAGAAACCCTGTGGGGGATGGTTGGTGAAGGCTGGCAGAGGAGGTGTGGGATATGACGGAGGCGGAGGTGGAGGTGAGAACATGACAGGCTGAGACACAGTGGAAACAGGGAGGGGAGGAGTGGAGTAAGATGGAGGAGGTGGGATGTCCATGACAGGACTGACTGCCTCTGGAGAGTGCACTGTGGGTGGTGAGAAAAAGGGCCTGGCAGTCCTATTTGTGATGGTGGTTGTCTGCTTGGATGACGGCGAAGACACTCTCTCAGGCCCAGAGGTGCTATGACAGCCATTAAGAAGTTTTCCAACAGGAACTGAACCTGTGTGGCCCCCATTTGTCTCAGCCTCCCTTTCATCATGTTCCATCACGTCTGGATCAGTGTTATTGCCTCCCAGAGGAGTCTCATGCTTGATATTGTCCTCTATTTCGTCATGGATCTCATCTCTTCCCTCTTCCTCTTCCTCCTGCTCCTCTTTGACAGGGAGGAAATGTCTCTCTTGGATAACACTGTTTTCCATGTTGTCTTCTTTGTTGAAATCCTGTTCCGGCTCGTACATGATATCACCAACCGAACACACACTTATCGGCGGGGAGAAGAGTGGCTTGTTGTTCTTAAAGTTTAGATCTTTATCCTTTTCCTCACTGCTCCTCTCAGTCCATGTTAGTTTGTTGGACAAGGGGTGGCTTTTCCCATTTTTAGCTTTGTCCACCTCAGACCCCTGTCCGCAACTTTCGAGCGTGAAGGCGTTAACTCTCTGCTTACGCCTGTTGAAGAGCTGCACACCCCTGGAGCTTGAGCTTGACGGGATGGTGAGCTGAGCAGCGATGATATGACTTCTCACACGTGCTTCTTTCAGCTCCTTCTCTGATAAACTGGCACTCCTGGTCAGATCTGAAATTATAAGAGCAGGGAGAAAGGGGATAGACAGTTTACTGAAAGAAATATGATATCTGTTTCATTAGAGATGTTTGAACAACTGCAGATGACTCCAACTTTTGTAGACTTGGAAATGTGCTACTTTGCAAAGACAACTCCCAAAACATTTAATTAAAACTTTCCAAACTGCTTTTATGTAAAAAGAAAAAGGAGAGCCGATGAGGACAAATATTTAACAAGTCTGGGTCTGGATATTCTCTTTAAAGCCGAAAGAGCTGCTTCTGCACCACATGGTTCTAATTGTTGTTTGCTGTACTTTTGATTCCAACCAATCTAGCGAGAAAAATAAGGCTTTGCGGACATTTGACTCAGCAGACTGGAGCTGTAGACGGTGAGCTAATAGATGTAGGCTGTGAAGCATTTAGGAATAAACACTGTAATAAAGAGGTGCAACTTGTGAGGAAAGTTAATAAAAAAAAAGATCTAGGTCAGTACCTGCTAAAGCGGCAAAAGAGGCAGCTGACAATGATTGTCTTACACAAGCTCGGCGTTCTTTCTGATTATTTTAAAATCGTGAGATAAAACTCGCCCATGTTAAAATTGATAGTTTGTTTTCCGAGCTTAAGAGCTCCCTTCCAGGCAATGGAACTATTTCCTCTACCATCTGCAGCAGTCCCTCCCAGAGCATTCCTTCACCGCTGAGAAAACTCCCCGCCTGCGCTTCCAGCATGCCTTTGGTTTCTCTCTGTAGCTAATTTGTGCAATACTGCAGCTGAAACCCTTAATGGATCACTTTTACAACCTTCAGCCTCCTAAAATGACATTCTTTGATTGCTGTCTATAAACACACTATACAATCAAGTGTTCCCATCTTAAATATAGTGACTACATCAAACTTCAAAGCTGATGTAGAGGGAAACGAAAGGTTTCTTCTCTTGTTTTTTTCCACCACAAAATAATTTAAAAATAGAGTCTTTGGTGAGCATTGTAAAGAAGAAGTTGCTATGGTGATACATCTGGGAGATTATTCATCTAATTCATGATCCTCCAGGACTTTTCTCAGACAGCTGGCACAACTTCCATATCATAAGACGATGGATCCTGACAGCTACATTATTAGATGCAGCGAAGTGCCAATCACAATAATCAAGCGTAAATCAATCACTTGTAAAGCTGTCCTGCAGAGCGGATTCTGCATGTGGCTTTTCCTGGCACAGAGGACAAGCTTACATGATCGTTCCCTCCGTAAAAAAGAAATATAATGCATCTGCCATTGATTTTTACAGACTTTTAGCCCGCCCCAACAGTAATTGATTTCACTCTTTGCAAGGTAACCATGATTTCCTTTTACATAAACCCAGCTAAAGATTGAGAACAAGTGTTTAATATGCCAACAGTATCTTAGAGCGCTTATGGGCTTTATAGTCAATCTTGATTAAACAGTTACAAAAATATATCCTGTGCTGATTTTGCTCGCGTCTGCAAAGAAATGCATCAGTTTTAACTGCGTTAAATCTCTCAACCGGACCCAATAAAGATAAATGAACTAAATTACACATTGGTGGCAATATAACATGGATAAAACATTATCAGAGAACCCTTTAAACAAGCAGTCTTCTCACCACTATTGGCATAAGCATAAATCTCCTTCTTTTATACACTGCAGCAGAGAAATAAACCGACTTATCACACAGGTACTGACTGAATAATCAGCACTTTTTATCAGTGTTGTCAATAGAAATGAGAACTCCACTGAGTTTTATTTTTTACCAGCTATTTACTGCTTATAATTCATGCTAACTGAACATACTGAAGCAGTGAGGCTTGAAATTAAACGTCCTCACTGTAAACATCTACCTTGACTGGGAGCCGAGTTGGTTATCAAGTGACATGCAGGTGCAAATCCCATCAGTGACCAAAATATAAGTGATACTTTTATTGAAAGTGAACTTTTTTTTTTTTTTTTACTCATCATCAAACTCTCTTGTTGATTTTATAGCAGTTTGTAGTCCAACTAAATAAGCATGTTAATTAACCAGCAACAACCAAAAGTAGGTGCTGTTAAATTAGAGATTACATGACTTGGTTGATCAGAAAGTTCTGTGAACCTCAATCTACATTTTCAGCTACAAGTAAAAAAGACTTGCTAATGGATGAGCAAAACCAACCCAACTTTTACTCTACCTTTCCTCAAAAACAAACTCAGCTGCTCTCCTGTTCAACACTTCAACACATACCATCTCAAGTTCTCAAAAAGTTAGCTTTTCTTTCCTTATCCACATCTAAGCCTAAGCCCTTACCTTTTCCATGTCAAAACTCAGACCTCCGCTGTGTTGTCGTACTTCCACAAGAGTTTTCAATTTAACTGCGTCCGTTAGCTTCACACCCCCCTTTCTGGACCGAGACACGGGATCAGATTTCTTTTTCTCCGCAGTCCGGCAGCACACAGACAGACAGGGAGAGGAGGAGAGGAGGGAAGGGAGGAGGGGGTCTGTAGCTGGAGGCTGTGCTGTCTGTCACTCAGCCTCCAGCTTTGTTTCACATTTTCAAAATGTGCAGCGCCACCTCCCCATGCTTTTCACTAATTATTAAAACAGAAATGCCTGAGAGAAGAAAGCTCTGTGCTTCTGCAGAGTCTCAATGTTGAAACAAAACTTTTTTTTGTTTATTTGGGGTTTCTTTTTTGACAGTTCTTGACAGATGTCGACTCAATGGTGAGTATTGAGCAGCTTATCTGTGTGATGTCCTGTGATGGCAGGGGGAGCATCTGATCCTTGTTGCAATCTTTGAAGTGCAACTTAGATATACTCCAGCTTATGTTTACATGGATTAGACCACTGAGGCTCCAGAGCTCCAGCACCTGACCCCTGCTGCCCTCCGTGTCAGTCGGGATATACCATGTGTGTTTATTGAGCATTCTCTCCAACAAAGTGTCTGCCCTCTTTGAACCCTTTTGGCCCGAAGCTCCAACCTGCAAAGGCAGGACAGGAATTTCCTGTCCTGATGCTCGAGCCTCTACATCATATCATCTAGACCTCCTTTCGCTTCCACCTTCCACCTCTAACTTTCTCTATCTCATCTCTCTGCCCTCTGTCCCGTCCCCTCATTCCTGTGCAGAGAGCAGACAGGAAAACCCCCCCTCGCCACCAGCAGCAGAATTCAAGTCAGGGGGCCAACCCCGCATTTGTGTATCAAAGGTCAGATTACCCCGTCGGATGTTATCTTTCTCCGGGTGATGGCTGTGGGGTGAGTGGGATGACAGCGCCGGCCCCCGTGGGTGATGTGTGAAGCGGTATGGAAAGGCAGGGATTAACAGAGGTCCTGGGATCTTACCAGACTCAGTGTGACCTAAACTCTCGGCCGATCTCATGGGGTAAATAAAAGCCCTGCTCAGAGGTGGAAAACAAGCCGCGCTGCTCATATTCTTATTTCTGTGCGGTATGAAAAGTCTCGGCAGGGGAGAAGTGGATTTTTATCAGGCCCCTTTGTGTTGTTTTTAGTGATCTGAGGAAACTAATTAGTGAGTAATGAGTGATGGGAAGGGTGTTGTTAGCACAGAGGCTTGAGATCCAGACTAGGAGCAAATTATCTGATGGCCACAAGTTTTCTATTACAATGCACAATGTCATTTTACTCTGAATAATGGACCTGACAGCCTTGTCGCCGCCCAGAGGAAGTCATCTTTCTTGCAGTAATTTCTATGTGAACAAGTCTTAATTTTATCATGGCATCTGAATCCCCCCCTCTCTTTCTTCTCTTTCTCTTTGAGAGGAGTTTAAATCTGTGAAAGTCAGGTTTCCAAACAGCTTTTCCCACAAGCATGGCCATTATTGTCGGTGACTGTGTTGGATATTAAGAAAGCCCTTTAGCAGTGGTAAATGATTGCTTTTCCACTGCTGCTTCGGCAGCCTGTATTTTCAAGGCATGGAAACAGATGTCTCATCGAGCTCGACACTGTGTCAGATTTCACTGATGAGCCTAGACTGTCTGTTTTCTCTATATGCTCTCCCCTTCTCAGCTAGATTTCCTGGAGAATACTGGTAGTCTAAGCCAGTGGTTCCCAAACTGGGGGTCGGGGCCCCCATGGTGGTCACCAGACCATTGAACAAAATTTACAGCCTACATTTATCAAATAACTTTAGGATTTTTATCAGGGCTATGTCATTTTAGACATTATTGCAAATAAATTAATCTCTGAAATTAACACAATAGTACTTTTTTTTTTTCAATTAACGCATAAATAACTAAGTTATTACTTGTAGCATATTGAAAATCTGAATTTACCATCATCTCTGCAAGAAAGCTAATTATTTTTGTCACAGCTGTTAACATTATCCATCAAGAACCATTTTATCTTCCTTATTTTCTAATATTCTGACATTTAGAGGATAAGGCTGGATTGCTGTCGTGGGGGGGTCATGAATACCAACATTTGTTCTCTTGGGGGTCGCAGCTAAAAAAGTTTGAAAACCACTGCTCTAAGCCACGCTGTAGCCTTAACGCAGAAAGCACTCTTTTTTTTTACCTCCACCTTTCTGAATTGTATGGTTAAAGAAGAGGATAGAATATCAACAAATACTCACTTGTTTTCCTGCTCATGTGCTCTTTGTTTAATCCTGTCTTCTCCCATGGTGTGTTGTAGTCTGTCTCAGGGGTGTGCATGTCTTGTTTTAGCTGGAGAGGTTTTCTCAGTCCTCCTGGACTCCAGCTCACCCCTCTCCTGACGGACATATGTCCCTTCTCCATCACTCAGCACAATAAGATGCTTCTGTCTCTTTCCTCCGTCTGTTTTACTCCTTACTGGCAGGCAGCGAATGCGTTTGAAGAAAACACCTGAGGGACCAGGACAAGGAAAAGAAGCAGCTCAGAATTCCAGGTTGCTGCTTCCAGTCATGGCTCCGCTTTCAACAGTAATCCCTCCAAAAGTTGTCCCGCCGTCAGCTGAAATTTGACGGAAGAAGTGTGCTTTCACTTTGTTCCTCGTGAAGTATTATTCTCGGTCAATCTGGACCTCCCAGGAGGGTCAGCTCCGATGTGCCTTGGATGAGTTCCCATGGAAAACAGCCACGGAAATTGCTCAAGTTTGTTGTGCTCTGTTGAAACTCTGGCACCGAGGGTTGAGAAACTGTCCGTTTTTCTCTATTCGCATCTCCCTAGCACTCTATTTTTCTTTCCCAGAAGTGTTTCTTCCTCCTTTTTTCTATTTTTGGTTACCAGAACATGGTTTTTGTTTGCATCTCAGTCTGCAGCCCGCAGATTACTTTCCTTTGAAAGAAAGGGATCTGCACTTTATCTCAGATCATAAGTCTACATTGACGTGAAAGGGAACTGTGCATATGGAGACTTCCTGCTGTTAGGTGCATGTGAGGAATAACATTTCACTCTGGAAAAGGTCATTCCAGAGACTGTTTTCTATTCAGCGTTCAAAAGCATTCAATCAGAGCTGCTTTCTTCTCGTCTCCTGTTTGTTTCTCTCACAGATTCAGTTTCTGAAATCAGGATAGTTCACTTACTATTTATAAAACACGGTTAAGAAATAAAGTTTATTTCTTTTTTGTGGTAGTCTTAGCATTAAAGCACCACAGCTGAGGACTATTGTGAAATAACCCCAATTCTCCACTTTTAGGTTTTTATTTTAGTTTTAGTTCTTGTGTTCTGGTTGTTTTGTCAGTCTGGATGAAAACTGCTCAGGCTGTAGATAAAACTTGGCAGATGACGGTCCATTATCTAATCATTCTCCATGTTCGTTGTTCTGTCCTGCAAAACGACACAAAAAAAGGAGAGAATGTGAAGATTAAAGGTACTGTATGTAAGATTCTGGCCGAAACTGGTACTGCAATCATGTGAAACCGTAGCCTATGTAAG
>JAPMNP010677680.1:0-11599 GCA_029874935.1 Atherina boyeri | reverse complement strand
TGCAGATATAATCGCTCTTAAATGTCATGCATGTAATGAAGCAGGCTGATGTGAGTAAATGTTTGCCTCTTGCTATGTTGCGCCCATGTCTACATGACTAAATGTATTGAGTTTCTGCCACGTGATTGGCTGACTAGATATACTAAGAAGCAGGTGAACAGGAGGAGCTTCTTAGAGTAGGTCTTATATTATTATGACTTTAAGATCATTTTCTGCTCAACAATGGCAAAAAAAGAGTAATTGAGTTAATATTTTAATGGGATTTCAGTCATTTCAGTAAAAACTATCAGTTTGAATAGTGCTAACAAATCTTACAAGAATTCTGGAGCAAAGTTAACTGTTTCGGACCAGAAATGTATAAACCTGCAGTAGGAAACTGAGATTCTGTTTTAGATTCTTTCTGGATGAGTCAAACTGTTTCTGTGTTTATGTTTAGATGCTCACCTCAGGAAAACCTGAGTAATTCACCCGTTTATTTTTCCAACAACTTCAAACCTCTTACAAGCATCAGCCGGTGGAGTCACAGTTTCCACAGACTGAAGGAGGGGATCCCAAACCTCCTGTTGTTNCCTGCTGTTTCTCTGCTTTTCTTTCTGCTGCACGCTCAGAAGTCACAAAGAAAGCATTAACCTGCTAAAAACAAATCTTCATCTCCTTGTCTTCTACAGGCTGAAAGCTCTGGTGTCGACTGGAGGCCGGAGCGTGCAGGCAGCATGTGACTGGTAAGTTAAAAACAAATATGTCTCCATCAATCCATCATCATCTGAACCCCTGGGTCTGCATTACAGCACCCTCTGCTGTAAATTTGAAAATTACAGATTTTATAACCTTAAATTATGAATGGCGTCATAAAAAATGAAAGTTTTAATAAAGTGGTCCTTCCAAGCATCAGAAGAATCTTTTTTTCTGCATTTAGCATCAGTTTTAGGTGAGTGAGCTGAGTCTGAGAGATGTTAAAAGCAGTCTGGGATTCATGAGACCTGCCCCTTTACAAAACCAACTCATCTGTGAAACGATGTTCCACGCACTTTAATCACTAAATTATTTACGAAAAAGTCAAAATACTAACAAGCGCAGAAATGTGGAGCACTTCATGAGGCTCAGTGAGCCTTTAGGAGCTGCCTGTGGCCACGTAAAACGGAAGTGCAGGTCTGTGATCGCAGTGTTTTGAGCAAATAAGATTCCTAACATGTTAAATTAGGAGTTTATTTCTTTAAAAAATATCTGCTGTCGTCGCTGCAGGCATGAACAATGCCATCAGCTAAGATAAATAAGTAAAAAGGAGATAAAACATTCTGCTTCCAGGTCTAACCCACTTTTTTCTTTCTACGTTTTACTTCCGCCTCAGGTGATTTCTGAAAAAACTGTATCACTTAAACAGAAAATGAAGGTATGAATGGGACCAGATGAGAGTGTTTTGTCTCTTGGTCCAGGCTTTTTTCCCACGTGGACGACCCGTTCCTGGACGACCCACTGCCCAGGGAGTTCGTCCTCTACCTGCGACCCAGCGGCCCGCTACAGAATCAGCTTTCCCACTTCTGGCAGCAGAGTCGGGTCACATGTGGCAAAAACAAAGCACACAACATCTTCCCACACATCACCCTCTGCCAGTTCTTCATGGTGAGTCCAACTGGACAAAAAGGACAGTTCATTAAATGTAAACATCTTAAAAATAATGTTATATTTCTTTAAACTGAAACGAAGGGAAAGTCTAGAGTCTTTGTTGTGCTTTTATTTTACTGATGTGGCGTACTGTAAATCAAATTGTGCTGTATGTGGCTCCTGAACTAAAATGAGTTTGACTCCCCTATACTAAATAATAAAGACCAGTTATTTTGATTCTCCTCAGATGAGGCTGTAAATTCAGCTTTGGTGGGGCCCACTGGTGGTTTGTTGAGCCTTATGCATTGGATAGTTCACATATAGCAAATAGAAATGGCTCTGGGAACAAAAGGCACATTACATTAACACATTACAGTCCTTTGATTGGTTGAAATAATTGTCACTTCCTGTGTAGCACCTAATGCTTATTGCTAATGGTCTAATCCAATAATTCAATGATTCATGCAAAACTAAAGCCACAAATGGGATTGCCAAACTCAGCAGTGGGGCATTGTTTGTAATATTCAGGACATTTAGTTTTATTTCTCAATTGATTATGAATAAAAAGGGAGTTCATACTCATGTCACCACTTGTATTCATTGATGATAAAAGTAGCAATCTGCATTGATAAAGAACAGTGAGGATGTAAAACATAGTGATGCATCCTGATGGAATCGAATCGTTGACAAGATAATAATTATAATGATAATAGTTAGAATAATAAAATGTATTTATAAAGTGCTTTTCATATATGATAATCACAAAGTGCTGTACAAAACAATAGGTGAATAGAAGGATGTAGAATAAATTACACTGGTTAATCAAAATCAAATAAAATCCTGAGACCAATGAAGATGCACAGCCCTAATGCTGGGGATCCTGGGGTCCTCAGGCAGCCCTGCATTAAAAGCAGAGATGATTCTCCCCTGGAAATCACTGCATGGACAAGACTTCCAGAAAATCACTGTCTGTGAACAAAGTTCACCCTGAAATCCACAAATGCAGTTTATAGCTCTATCATGCAGAGAAGAAGCCATATGTGAACATGATCCAGAAAAACTGCAGAACCTTTACTGGATCCACATGAAACATTTGTTTACCTCTTTTTCTTTTTTCCTCCAGTGTTCAGACCACAAAGTGGACGCTCTGTGTGAGGCCCTGCAGGCCACCGTGCAGCAGTGGCGGGGTCGATTTCCCAGCCCGCTGCCTCTGGAGCTCTACACATCCTCAAACTTCATTGGTCTTTTTGTGGAGGAGCAGATTGCCGACATCCTCAAGCAGTTTGCAGCTGACTTTGCCACAGAGGCGACCAGGAACGCAGGTAGGAATCGCAGGATGTCAGATGAATCCGTCCTCATGTTGAGGAGCCGCCGTGTAATGTGAGGCGACCAGATTGGGTTTGGGTCGTCACCGTCGTGGACGGCCTTCAGGGTCGGTTATTAAAGCGCTCACTCAGCTGATGGCTGTTCGAGCTTTTAGACACAGTTTAAAATGAAAGTGACGACTGAGTGTCAGATCAGAGCTGTGCTGTCACATTTCTGCTTCATGGTGGGGAGGGTGGATGAGAGCCAAGAAATATCCTTCCCAGAGCAAACTACTACTAGTCCAGCTAGAAAATAAAACACATCTTTTCTTACTTTTTGCTCTTCATTCAATGAAGTAATGTTCAGTTATGATGGAAATGCCACCAGACCCCTCTCTTCTTCAGTCCCCTCATTTATCAACTGTCCATACAAGCAGAACTTTTGCAGATTTCCTCCTTTTGCAGATTTCCTCTGTGATGCACCTCCTACCTGTTCTGTGAGATCTCTCCAGCCAGTCAAAAACAGTCTTGTCTTGACTCTTGTTCTGTCTCTTTCTTTTTCTCTCTTCCGATAATGTCATCTTGCATTGCTTTGCTGAATCAGCCACAATACGCATTCCAAACGGTTCCAACCTGCCTGTCACAGATGTCTCACGTTTACACACCAACTAAGCGACTCATGTATTCATAGAAAATTAAATTTAGAAAAATTACGAATTGAGTCATTATCATGTCAGTGAAATAAAGAATGTATGTGGATGCTGAAATTTCTTACCGGCACCTGCAAAGATATCACAGTTTCTCTTTTCCACCACCAGATTCTGGTTTTTATATTTAAGCACATTTCTAATTAAAAAAGAAAGGTCAGTTGCAGACTTTGTATGAAAATTGAGGATGTTAATCTTACAACAATTCATGATTCAATTCGATTCCCATTCTTAGGGTGACCATTCGATTCAGAATCAATTCTCGATTCAAACTGATCTCTATTCACAATCAGTACTCTTAGTAAAAAAGGTGACAATTCCAGTAGGGCTGAGACAATATGCTTTTCTCCCGACTAAATTATTTTGCAATTTTTTTGGTCCCGATTCGATTTAAATTGCAATTCGGCAATATTGCTGATTTTTAGTTTGCTCTTTTAACACCTGACTATGTGAAAAAGTTGAATGATAATGATGTCTACATTCTATATCAGGAGCCATATTTCCAAAAAATTGCACATCTCATGTAATTAGTTTTTAAGGTTTATTCAGCAGCAATATATTTGAACTTATACTCTCTTTTCAAAAGCCTGGATTGCAAATAAAAGGGGTATAAAAACAGTATAGAAAAGACATAAACTTTTCTGAATGTTATACATCGGAAACCTTTCTAACAGAATGAATGAAACTTTCGGATCGACTTTCCGAAGTAAACAGCTACATTTATCTACCTTTAAATTGACACACTTCATAATAAAGTGAACTCAAACTCTCATTTCAAAGCCTGGACTGCATGTTTTTAAAAGAAAATAAAAAGCGATTTGTGATTAAAAAAATCGTTAAACAAAAAATTGTGATTCTTATGTAATTCAATGTTTTCTAACACCCCTAATGAAAATGTGTTGATGCATTAAATGTGCACAAATCTGCCCATAAGCATGGCTGATGAATGAGGGTCCCCAGTTTTCTGACTGCTGTCACATGTAAAACCAGCATCTCTTTTAGGTCAATTCAGAAAGACCGTCTCATAAAATCTTATCTAATGTTAAAACAGTGAACTGAGAGGTTTCAGAGTCTCTGCCTTCTGAAACCAAACGTCTCGTCTGTCTCTTCCAGAGGTCCACGTGGAGTCTCACAAGAAGCAGCTCCATGTAACTCTGGCCTACAACTTCCCCACTGACCACCTCCCCTCCCTGGAGAAACTGGCTAAGGGCATCGAGGTGAAGCTGGGCTGTGATTGGCTGGCTGTTCTGTTCTCCCGGGACATTCGTTTTGCCAACCACGAGGTAGCTGGTATTCATATTAACACGTTTCTGTATGACTCCTGTTTGTTTTCTGAACTATCAGCTTGAAGATGTTTTAAATCTGAGTGTGTGACTGTGTCACGTGCAGACCCTGCGGGTGATGTACCCTTACACGCCTCAGAACGATGACGAGCTGGAGCTCGTTCCTGGAGATTACATCTTCATGTCGTCCATGGATCAGAGCAGCACCAGCGAGGGATGGGTGTACGGGACCTCGCTGGCCACCGGGCTGTCCGGCCTGCTGCCTGAGAACTATGTCGGTCTGGCCGATGAGTCCGACACCTGGGTCTTCCACGGGTGAGCGCTGCTCCTCTCAACATCCTCCTTAACATCATGTTAACACCCAATCTCTGTTTCTGTAAGCAGAAATTTGGCACTTTTTCTGGGTACAGATTGAACTTCAGTAAAAGGTATCCTGTTTATTACCTTGCTTCAAATACAAGCTGATGCTCTACTGTTCCAAATGTCTAAAACCAGCTTTAACCTTTAAAACTTCACCAGGGGCCGTATTCTCAAAGCCTCTTATCTTACCGCTAGGTGTTACTCCTAACTCGCACTAAAAGGTCTTACGTAGGAGTTTTCCTCTAAAACCTATTCACAAACGCACTAAGAGCTACTTTTACGTAGGACAAATCCCTAAAAGTAAGCCAAGACTGACGTCCCGTTGCTATGGAAAATGTCATTTCCTATGCACCAGTAAAAAGACAGACATCAGAGTGATTGGTTGTTGAAAGACACACATCCCACTTACGTGAAACCAGGAAATGGAAAACGTTAATGTTGATAACAGCGTAATTGTGATCAGCGCAAAAAGTAGAAATAATGTATGATGACATTTTGTGTCCGCCACGAAACTGACATTTCATACAATGTACAGAGAGGGAGAAGTTTCACAACGTAAAAACTTGTAATGCATCACGTTGCAGGACATTGTCAAACACAATCTGTGTGTTTATGGAATGGGCTTTCCCCCGCCATTTACATCCTCATTTATTGACGACACAATTAAATTGGTTTTGACGCAGTTGCTGGATATCCAATGGGAAGCGGATGGGATAATATGTGGTCAATAGAGCACATTAAGAGTTCAATGGATTGATCAGCTGATTGTGATAAACCCAAGTCGCCCGCATTGCAAAGTTGCATTTTCTCTGTGGCTAAATATCTAAGTATCGCTAAACATTTAATTTCCAGACTGATCGGGTTGTTACGGTTAGTTGGGGATGTAATCTCGCACTAAATCTACAAAAAGTAAGAACTCTGAAACTTAGGTGCTCCTTTTATGCCTAAAAGTGGTTGTGAATTACTCTTATCTTAAGAAACTCGGAGTCCCAAATTTAGGAGTGACACGCCCACGTTTTTTAGGAGTTACTCCTATTCTCAACGAGTTATGACCCACTTTTAGCCTTATGATCCTTTGAGAATACGGCCCCTGATCTCCAGTGCCCCTGTATCATCACCAGTTTCTCAGGAACAGCAGTTTGTAACTCTTTGAGGTATAGATTACCCTTCAGGTTATCTAAGAAGAAGATTTCAAGGTGTTTATATAACATCCGGGAGGTTTACAATCCAGCCATAAAACATGGTGTGTTTATTCAGAAAGTCTACATAAGGAATGAATGAATTCATGCATTAAGGGGTTAACATCCTGCTCTCCCTGTTTGCCAAAGGTCCCACTCATTCTTTAGCTGTGGTCCCAGTGACAAGACCAGTAAAGACAGAGGGATGTTTGATGGACTGCTGGACAGCCGTCGCCCTGACAACAGCAGTCCTGGAGACACACCCACCCTTAGCCTCATTTGCCATCCAATGCAGGTAGTTTGGTGTTTTTTAGTGTCACTGGATCAGAACCGTTGTGCCGTCTCGGCCTGTTAACCAGCGGCCCGTCTGACCCCCAGCAGGTCCTGCGGCTTAGCGGCGGTCACTCCCGACAGCCCAAGCGAACGCTGTTCGTCTGCCGGCACGGTGAGAGGATGGACGTGGTGTTTGGGAAACACTGGCTCTCCCTCTGCTCAGATGGAAAAGGTGAGCAAGAGTCCGGTGCCTTCCCCAGTAAGACCTGGATTCCTACTGGGGGGAAAGTAAAAATCTCACTCCTGACATATAACCGAGTGTGTTGCTCTGCAGGTAGATATGTCCGTTCCAACCTCAACATGCCTCCCAGTTTGCCTCTGTGGGGAGGACAGAGAGATTATGACATGGATGCTCCCATCACTGTGTTTGGATCCACTCAGGCCAGACTAATCGGTGCGTCTCCTCATGTGATCTGAACACATAAAACACAAAGTGGTTTAAAAAAACCAACACATTATTTAGGCTTAGTTGTACCGTGCTGCTTCTCCAGGTGAAGCTCTGCTGGAGAGCAACACAGTGATAGACTTCGTGTACTGCTCACCTTCTCTGAGATGTGTTCAGACTGCCCAGAACATCCTGAAAGGTAAAAAATCTGATGAATTTACATCCACTGAGACACCAAAACATCATCAAGAGCACAAGGAAATTCAATCCTTCTGATTTTTTTATGCTTGTGGAAGCAGGTCTGCAGCAGGATGGTAAGCTGAAGGTACGAGTAGAACCGGGTCTGTTCGAATGGACCAAGTGGGTGTCGGGGAGCTCCCTACCAGCATGGATACCCCCCACCGACCTGGCAGCAGCCCACTTCAGTGTGGACACAGCTTACAGGTGATCATCATTTACTGTGCTGAGTGTTTTTAACCCTCATGTGATTATTCTAATGATTAAAACCCTTTAGATAACTTCATATAAATATATGTTAAAAAAAAAACATGCAAAAATTAGTTATTTTCCATTAATACATGTTTGTAAGATTTTTTTTTTACATCACTCTTTTTTCTTTTTTTGATATTTAAATTTTTGTTTTGATTTAGTAAAAGAACAGCTCACACAGTACATGAAACATAAAAGAGGTCAGACATCCAGAGGCCTCAGACATCATTAAAAGTGGGAGTAGTCGTGGTCAGAAAGGGGCTGAAGAGGAAACAAAATGCCCTGACATGTACAAGTGAGCAGCTGAAGAGACAATAATGACAAGATTATTGAAGAAAAAGGTCAACATCATCACCCAGCTGTAGTCTCACAGTCCTGTTTTAGTTAGAGGGGAGATGGATCATGAAATGGTCTCAGATTCCCACTTGCCCCTTATTCTGGCCAGCATAACCTCAAGTG
This sequence comes from Atherina boyeri, assembly GCA_029874935.1. Lineage (NCBI taxonomy): Eukaryota > Metazoa > Chordata > Actinopteri > Atheriniformes > Atherinidae > Atherina > Atherina boyeri. The sequence goes on along the minus strand of JAPMNP010677680.1, from coordinate 3,499 downwards.
ATGTGGTCTCGCTCATAAAAATTTTCACTCTTGGATGTGTGGCTGATTTATAGTGTCTTAATATAACTCTGGCAGCTGAGGCTGTTCCAGCCATCAGAACAGAATATTCTTTATATCAGTCTTATTTATACTAGAAATTAGTAATAACATTGATTTTGGCCTTTGAATAAAATCTCAATCCCCATTACATCTAATATATGGAATATGACTTATTTCATGTAGTATTTTGTCATAGAACAGTGACATCATGTGATCACATTGGCATTTAAAAGGACTTGAAGTAGATTGAAAAATTTGAATAAAACTAGTGGGAAAAAATTCTGTATGGATTTTATAGAGGTTTTTCAGTGAGGACTTTTTTGTCCCCTTATAATCCCAAAAGGTAGTAAATTAGTCCCAGAGGTCCAGTTAACCTGTCAGTAAAATCTTAATTGGAATTCCAAAGTTCTTTTAAAGAAACAACTTCTAACAATTTTTTTTTTTTTTTAAACTAAAAAATATTCCTCAAGTGAAATGGTTTTATAAAATGTCCTCATAAACTTGTATAACATCATGTAGCTTTGTTCTGAAAGGTTGTGCAAGCTGCCAGTAGCTGCTGCTGGTAAACTGACTGGAATTATCTGACTTGCAGAATGAAATCATATTTGTAGATTGAGTTGTACCTGTACTTGTTATATTTTCAACATGAAGATGCAAGTTACAAAACTTAGGTCCCTGTCCTAGCTCCTTAGTATGGAATCTAGCCAGTCCACCACAGGGACAACCACACAGGAGCCTCCGTGGACATGGACAACAGGGACCAGGGACAAAGGCCCGCCGGTCCCATCAGACACTGGCAACCCAATTATGGGTCAAATACAGGACTCAGGACCCTGAGAGTCTAAGATTTTCTTGAGAAAACTGTTTAAAATAATAAAGAGTCCCAAAAAGAGGAGAAAGTTCCTGATTTCCTTCAAATATGTTGTAAACTCCCGTATCAACTCAAACAGCTTCAGATTCTGCTACAGTTTGTACTGAGCCAAAGAGGCAAAGAAATTTTTTTTTCCCGCGAGAGCAAAAAGATATTAGAGCAGAAAGTGGCAGGAAACCAAAGGATCTGGTTTTACCTCGCCCACATCTTCACATATTTACACCAGCAGCACAAATGTCAAACCAGTTTGTGGGAGAACATTTTGTGGTGTTCACAGTTGACACAGTGTTGTTCAGAGTCTGAGAGCGAGCAAGCTGCTGGAAAAGTTTAGTTTCTGTTTAATAAATGCTGTTTGCGTCTGTGCAGACCTCTGATTCCAGTCAGTAAGCTCACTGTGCCCGAGTCCTACGAGAACTACATGAGCCGGAGTTATCAAGTGACCAAAGATATCCTGTCAGACTGCAAAAACACTGGTAGGACGCACTTTCTAGCATCTCAGGTGAATTATTTCTTTAAAGTTTTACATGCTCATGTGCATCATGTCTGGTTTCGCTCTGTGCAGGAAACAATGTGCTGATTGTAGCCCACGCATCTTCCTTAGAGGCCTGCACACGGCAGCTGCAGGGCCGCAGCCCACAGCACGCCAAGGACTTCATCCAAGTGGTCCGCAAGGTCCGTTCACTGCACATCTTCTTAATCTGGGTGTTTTTCTTGTATTCATCCCATCAGTTCCTCGCATCCATTACTTCCATCTAGTTTTCCCAACTTAACTCTGTGAAACATGGCGGTGAACACTCAAATCTCCTGAGATTAATAATTTCTATAAATCAAAGAAGAAAAGGTTCATTGAGACAAAAACACGATAGATGAAAATGTAAATTTTAAGGTGTATTTAGAATCCCCACCTTGTTATTTAAGCTATGTTAACTGTAATTATATTTATATATTGACTCAGTATTAATCTTATTTCACTTTTGAATTAATTGATTAGCCGTTTATTAATTTCATTACCAAATAGCTTAATATAAACACTCATCATTCACCTAATCAGCTCCACCTTGCTAGCACCGGCTTGCACCCCCTTTTCCTTCAGAACTGCCTTAATCCAAGGTGAATCTATGCCACATTAAACAAACAGTCAGATGTTATTATCTTATTTACTCAACAGTAGAGTGTAAGTCTGAAAACGCGTCAAGAACAAAATGAAAAGCAATACTCTTCCAGAGAGGAGAAGATAGAAACATGCTGAGAACCTTGTGTGGGAACATGTACACCTAGATAATCAGGATCTACTGGTTACTGCCATCATTCCTGATACTGACTGTGTAATAGAACTAAATTTTATTTAGATTTTGGCTCCAAACAGTCTGAAAAACAGTGATATCTACAAAAAAGGATAATTATTTACATGTTCAGAAAAAATTTATCTAGGAAAATACCGAATGTAGATTCTGCATCATTGCTGCAAACATTGTTGCCAACTTGGCAACTTGGTTGCTTTGTTTAGTGAGTTTTCAGACCCTACCAGCAATTTCTTTTTTTTTTTTAAAGCAACAAAGTCTGACGTGAAAGCAGGAATAATTTGTAAGGCGCATTTATGTTCCTTTTAAAATACACTGAACAAAAAATATAAACACTTTTGCTCCTATTTTTCATGAGCTGAACTCAAAGATCTAAGACTTTTTCTATGTAAATAAAAGGACTATTTCTTCAAACATTGTCCACAAATCTGTTTAAACCTGCGTTCGTAAGCACTTCTCCTTTGCCGAGATAATCCATCCACCTTACAGGCGTGGCATATCACGGTACTGATTAGACAACCTGATTATTGCACAGGTGTACCTTAGACTGCCCACAATAAAAGGCCACTCATCAGTTCCATCATGCTCCATCGCAGCATGAGTTACTGTAACACAGTGTTCCTTGGGGACTCCTTCAGACCCCAGGGGACTCCTGGGGTCTGCACTCAAATGAATGGCTCATTAGCAGATTTGTAATGAGCTCAATGAACAGTTCAATTACTGTGAATCAGGTGTGCTGAAGTTGGAAACCTCTAAACCATGCAAGGGGTCTCTGAGGACCAAGATTAAGAACAGCTGCAACAAACCTCATGCTGAACTTTGGGTCCACCGCTACTCTTCAGGCAGAGGTACAGTGGTGCCAGCACGGCATAACAAAACACCAATCATACAGCGCTACTAGGGGAGTCAGAGATATTTTCCAAGACATGTTTCCCAACTGAAAATGCAAAAAACATTTTTTTTAAATTGCTTTGTCATGCAAACAAATTTGTCTACGAGATAAAATGTGGTTCGGCTCTGTACATCATTTAACTCCTCGTGGCCGATGTCAACCAAGACTAGGGATGGGACGAAAGATCGTTTCACGAAATATCGCGATACAAAACGTGACGATATGCATCGAGTTTGAAATAAATGGATCGCCCAAAAAAAAAAAAAATAATCTTTTTTTTTTTCTTTTTTTTTACATTTATAAAAAAAAATTAAGTTTTGAATTTTGATTTAGATATGTTAGTTTTTCTCAATCCTAGGCCAGGGCCATGACTTAAGAGAGGCTGAGATAACTTAA
>JAPMNP010677676.1:0-16203 GCA_029874935.1 Atherina boyeri | reverse complement strand
AATATGACATGAGTTTAAATGAGCAAATCAGGAACTTTTTTTTTTTTACTTTATTCCTTGAACATATGCCAGTACATAAACTTTATAAACGTATTTACTGGCAGTGGACAGAAGGACAATCAGTGTTTGTAAATGTTATTTCATCATAACGTTTAAAATCATATCTATGGGACTCCATTTGTGATTTAATGTGCCCAAAATAGCCACAGTGAAAGTTGAATATTTGATTTTACCAGCATTATGGTCCACATAACACAACCACTTTTGGAACCTATAAACATGGTGAAATGACTTCAAACCCACATACATGGCCCACACACAGATACGTGTGCAAAATTGAGTGTCAAATTTCTCCATATAGGCAGACCAATAAGAGGACTTCTCAATCCCATGTTTTCTTCGAAGGCAGCGATTACAATTGAGCCAGACGCATTGAAGTGCCAATGAATCTGGAATAATTTGTATAATCAGCGATCCATTTAAAGACATTAGCTGGTCGAAAACTGGACTGATTACACACCATATTGAGATGGAAAGCGGATGTCTACTTCAAGCTGCTGTGGTCTTATTGTCACTCAGTCTGTCAATAGCACAAGATGTGTCTGGACCAAGTTTCTCTTGTTTCAGATCAAGTTCTGCAGACGGACAGACGTCGATTGCGTTTCTACACCAAGACACAGCCGGCGCGCGCTCCTTGTACCTCACTGTGTGGTCCGAACAAATGGCACTGGTAGCATGCCAAATATTTTCCAGCTCACATGCTGCGGAAGGATATCGCGCTCTTTGTATCAAACGTAAAACTTGGGGTCAAGAAGTTACCCAGAAGTTTAACATAAGTGTGGCGCTGACTTTGGATGCCCCGTGCGCGCTTGTTCCTTCTGGCGCGCCAGAGTTTACGAGACGCACAGTTGAAGACGGAACAGAAAGGAAAGTTCGGAGGAAACGCTCCTGGATTTTGCCAGGCACCTTGTGGTGCGGCAGTGGAAGCAAAGCGGGTGGATATGAGCAATTAGGTAAGAATGTTGAATTTTCAATGTTATAGTTTTAGAGCCTTTGCCTCATGTTTATGGTATAAGAGGATTATGGTGTCGGTGGAAAATGATTGATGAGTTGAGAGAAGCTACTTTAAAGGTAGCCTGCAGCTATGGATACTCCAGGGGTTTCTTGTTCAAATCTATCACACACGAAAGCTGTCACAGTTGCACCTTTACGCTCCCAAAGTAACATTCTTTCATATTTACTCTAGGGTACAGTAACGTTTTTTCTTAAATATCCCCTTTTACACAAAACTCACAGAATCTGCAAGGATGTTTTGAGTGAAAAAATATATCATTCATCTAACTAAGATAAATATATTAAATTAAACAAATATCCTAGCATGCTGCAATAAGAAAAGTTATTCAACATGTTCTACCACATTATTCTATTTAAGCGTATTTGATGGTTGTTTACAGGGGCGGGTCTATAAAATGTTTCACATCATATTGAAAAGAGGTTCCCAACTTGGGGTCCACTTTGACTATACAGAAACTAAGTGAAAGGCTATGTCCATGCAGAGACAAGTTGAGATATCTGCTTAATTTTTTATCATTAGGATTTTTCGTTCACATGGAACCAGCATTTTGGAAGCCCCAAGACACTAATTTGAAACAAGGTCCCAAAGTGAATAAATGGTGAGGATAAAAATCTGTTATTCAAAAATATTTTGAATTATATATCCTTTGTCAAAAAACAAAACAAAATAAACAAACAAAAACAAATTCTACTCAGGAAGCCGTACCTTGATCATCCAATCAATTTTTGTTTTGTACTCAAAAGGCGAATTAAGGGGGTGGTGTATCTAAGTGGGTTGAGTGCCCACCCCATGTACAGAGGCTATAGTTCCTCACTTGGAGTCCCAGGTTCGAGTCCCAGCCTGGGACCCATTGCTGTGTCGTTCCCGCTCTCTCTGACCCCTTTTCATGTTAAGCAACTGTCAAGAAAAGGCCACTTGAGCCCAAAAATCCTTTAAAAAAAGGAGAAATAAGTTCAGTAACATGAAAAATGTGTGTAAACAACATTTATTTATTTTACTACAAAACAGTTATCATTACCTTAAAGAGGATTTGTTTCTATGCAAATCTTATATTTAATCAAATTTATATTTTATTCATGTGCATAGGCATGTTTGAGGGTGCAGATAAATGCTGCCGTGAGCACGACCACTGTCTGCACATCATCCGCGCTTTCACCGTGAACTACGGAGTCTTCAACCCCAACTTATTCACTGTCTCACACTGTGACTGTGACCAAAGGTGAGGCTAATAATTCTCCTGTGAGCAGTAATTCACATCTCCCCATACTGCTCAGGCTGGCATAGACAGTCAAGTAAGGACAGATTTGCTTGAAAACTGGATTTTTAAGTGTTACTATTTTACTTTTCAGTAAACTGTTCTCTCCTCTAGAATGATCTTTGATAATTTTATTTAATTTTGCCATTTATTTGATTTATGGTCAAGAAACTGTTACGATGAACCTATTAATCAACAACTGATGAATATTATTTAATTGCGATAAGCTTTACAAAACCGTTTGCTGTCAAGAGTGGATGTGCCGTGCTATTTTTGATTTTGCTTGGCATAAATTTCGTCACAACAATCTGTTGTTTACTGTCATTGAGATGTATGTTTCCATCTATCATGACATCAAGTGTTGACAGGTACATGTTTATTACATTTGTCCTTTAGTTTTTGGTGTTCATCTACAAATAACATGCATTGACACACATTTGAGCTGACTGCAGCACAAACAATACATATGGTTATAACCTTTTTGGACTAACAAAAAGTTGTTAACAAGTTTTACCCGTATTTATGTGATGCAGTCCTTTTTAGCAACCTTACACTGCTCTCTCTTTACCTCTCACCAGGTTTCGACAGTGCCTTCTGGGCATGAATGATAGCATTTCTCATATGGTGGGCTTCAGCTTCTTCAACATCCTGAAGGTTCCTTGTTTTGAGCTCAAACAGATGAAACGGTGCACAGAGATGTATTGGTGGGGAATGTAAGTGACAGAAACATGCTGACATTGTCACTTGAAGCTGTGATCCAAGTGACAAAAAAAAGTTGCTGTAAGCTATAAAAAGGCATTTTGTTAGTAACAAGTGCAGATATAGTCGCACATGTAGGCCTACTTCTGTTGTTTTTTATCAACATTACACACTCTTGAAAAAACCTAGAAAATTCAGAACATCCATATTATCGGATTTATTATCAGATTCATAATATTCCAGGATATTTTTTGTGAAGTCTGAAAAACAAGATTTGATAAAACTGTGGTCTTAAGACCGTTAAGACCACAGTTTTATAAAAAAAGATGGGATGGAACTTTATTTTATGTAGTTTTGAAATTGTGTGCAATGCATTCATGCATGAACATGTTTGAGGCACCAATAATAAAACTTGGTAAAAAGAGCAGGGAGACTTACCTTTAGTGAGTCAAATTTCAGAACCTTTATTATCCTGCTCTAGGGGGATGCAATAAAACCTGATGCAAAAAAGAGAGGATTGATAACAGACAGGAACATTAGTGGTGTATACACAACCTTGTTACTCTTTTTATTTGAGGAAATAGTTAAGTAGTCTGGTCTGTATGACTAAAACAAATCAGATGCTGTTTCCAAATGTTTTCTATTCGACTGTATGGTTTCACTATACATATTTTCTCTTTATAGGTGTAAAAGAGCCAAAGAAGCCCCATATGCTGTTTTCAAAAAGCCCCTGCTTTACAACAACCCTAATGACACAAGTATATATGTACACATTGGCAGTAACAATTTAACAACTAGTGAAAGGCAGAATTCAACAGAAATCCCCATGATCAAGCTTCTCAGGAAGTCATCGAAAAGCGAACGTGGATGTGGACTCAGAGATCCCCCTAGAGGAGACACTTTCCACCGCAGAAGAACAAAGGGGAAAGGATGTAAAAGGCACCAAAAAGTGTCTGGAGTTGCACCTTCACAAGTACCCACAGTATCAAGAGCACACACTACAACACTATCTATGAAAATGGGTCCTTCTAAAAATAGCTCACTAATATCAATTAAAAAAAGAGCTGGAAAAATGAAGAGTTTAAGAAAGAGCTCATCGCACTTTGAACAGAAAGGTCATGTCCCTGCGAAAGGGCCCACAATCGCTGACCAACAAAGGTCGCCTACAACACCCTCAAGCATCCCATTGTCAAAGTCGAGGCTGCAACTTCAGCTGAAGCAAACACCAGCAGTTGTAAAAGGGAACAGAACCATAATAAGTCACCAAAAAGTCACAGATCATAGTCACTGTTGTGGATCCAGACTGCCTGTAAGGGGTAACTCCTCTCATGCACACTGTAAAAACTGCCTGAAACCAGAAATGGCATTCAACAGAACTTCTTTTAAACCAGCAAAAACAATCAAACAGAATAAACTATTGTCACATGAGAGCCCACGTCCCAAAAAGACAACAGAAACACCCAACCAAGACACTTCACTCACACCAAAACTAAGGACAAAAGTTTCTATTCATAAAGATGGCAAGTCACAGAAGTGGGTAGATTTCTATCCCCTGTGGAGCAATACAAGCCAGGAGCTGTTGGGTAGTACTGTAGCCCAAAACATCCATGCAGAAAAAAGCCTAACGCAAAATACTGCTCTGCATAATATGACAGGTAAGTGACTGCAGCTGCTGCCACCAGTTCTTGATTTGGGCTCTTTGGGAGTAATAAAAAACAAAAAAAGCCAGCCAACAAAAGCCAACTCTGTAGCCATGAGTTACCTTTCTAACATGCACCTTAACTTCTATTAAGATGCTTATTTCAGGCAGAATTGTCAAAGTACTGTAGGAAGAGGGATTAAACAGGGACTAAGCTAAAGTTTCTTTGAGCCAGCAGGAGGTAAAGAATCTTTCAATCATTTGGTGTCAGACGTGTTAATGAATGGACCATCAGTCCTACACAGCCAGTTGTCTGGATGTTGTCACAGCATTATACTAATAGCCAATTTAGTAATTGATAAACAACAAACAACAGATGTGAAAGTGATGAAATGGCAGTATACAGGGGCCAATAAGGGGGCTCTTGAGGATTTATGGGACTTGCATAGTTTCATTCAGTGTAAAATGAAATGGAGGTTGAAGCTGAAAACAGCCTTAGAAAATGTACCACAAGCCAAAGATTTTAAGAACTTACACTTATTAATAATTTAGGTTATCTTTTGTACAAAAAGCATTACATACCATGGCTTTAGTGTAAAATGTTGTCCATGTTGCTTTGCATGAGATCATATGTGGTGCTGTTATTGGTAAAGAAGTGTTGAGAAATTGATCCAATTACTGGCCAAGTTAGAAAAATAAGCTGAAAAAATGCCTTAGGCCTACTGTTTTCTATCCATGTATTCACGTGCACTAAAGGATACAACAAAAGAGGGACATTCTTGTTCCATGACAGGATTCAATACATTAAAATAAGGGACCATTTCAGAAACTTCCATGAGCCAAAGCTAATGGGAATGTTTCTTACATTAGTTACACAGCTTGCAAGCAATTCAAATGTTCCTCCTGTTGAGAGGACATTGTAATTGAAAATTAAATTAACCCACTGGGTGCTCAGTAACTTAGATGCTGCTGTAAAATGTGCTTAAATAAAGCTGTCAGGATTGACTTAGGGTAGGTTGAGGGAAGTCACATAAAATTAATTTTAGTTCTTTTTAAAAAAAAATTAGTTATGTTTTTTTCTCCAACATCCAGTTCTTTTTAAAAAAAAATTTAGTTATGTTTTTTTCTCCAACATCCACAGATTGTGCCACGACTCCCTCAACAATGTACTCTTAGGGACAAAGTTTCAAAGCTGAGTTCTGTAAATGCAGTTGTACTGTATATATTTTTTATAACACTGTTTATCAAAACTATACTTAATGATGAAAAAAATATCTTGAAGCTATGTGACATCAGTTTTTTTAATTTATCTCAACTTTGACCACTTATTTAGTACCAACTGCAAGAATAGCACATTTAAACTTACATGAGCTTCTCTTATACACTTCCACAACACTGCTTTACTTGCACCTCTTTGAAGTTTTGCTTTCATTACACAAATTATGCATGACATAGGGCTGCAAGGCAGGATCTTCTCTCAGCGTGGTATGTCTGGGGGTCTCAGCACACCACTGCAGAAGAAAATAAGGCCACACACCAAAGCTATGTGAATCCTTCTCACCTGGCACACTGATTACTCTTGCCTAAAACACCCCCTGTCTGCACTATTCGGAAAAGCAGTTAATCATCTGTCACCACAGCTAGTTTACTTCTTTTTTTTTCTAAAAGAACAATTATTTTTGAATCCATCAACATTATAGTTTTCATTTGTAAACTGCAGACTTGATTTTAACTTGTTCCACATTTGAATGCATTTTTAGAAAAAGACTAGTTTAAACAACTGCTAGGAAAACTACCTTTTACATTTATTTGTACGCCCAGGTGAGCCACATGTAAAAATGAAGAAGGAAGCTTAGTAGCAGCTTGAAAATGCCACAAAAATTCCACAAGTATTGCCTCTAAAAAGGTGGCCCTGGGCATTTTTCCCTATTGAGGTCATGTTAATGGGCTATTCATTCCTACAGGTGGAATAGGATGCTTATCATCACCAGTGAAGCTTTCAAAGTATGTGGTAGTAAAAAGGAGCGTCAAGCTTTTCTAGAGCATAAGTTACAGCAGGCAAATAATTGCTGTAGTGTTGAGAATAAGGAGTACAGTGAGACATTTTGTGATATGTGTTTACTTTTGTTTCCTCAGATAATCAGCTCCAGTGTCGAAGTCTCAAACAACTAGATGACTGTAAATTCAAAATTCCTCCTCTAGAGAAGAAATATAACCTACACAACATGGAGTCCAAGGCTACCTACCACTGTGATTGCACTAGCCGGTAACATGACAACACCATCTACCATCTATTTGTTTTTCTCCATATTGCGTATATATGCACAGGTCTTATTGGTGACAAAAAAAGAAGTGGAAAATAAAGAACCTTTGTCCCCTGGTCAAGTTCAAGATCAGGAATAGATATAATCAATAAGGATGATGCACTTTGGTATTGACAGAAAATTAAAAGAAGATTTCCACTTCATGACTAAGAATTTTGTCTTTTCTTGTGTCTTGACTTATGACATTTAATATCCATACCAGAAGTCATACCCTAGACACAGCTTCATATCATATGGAGGCCAAGGAAATACAAGCATTAGGCAGCTTTTGAACTTTTGACTGTTGTGTATTCCTGAGCTATGTCCAGATTTCAAAATTATTCATTGTGTGAAAAAGTTTAAACGAGGCTCAGGACTTTGTTTTTTTTTGGAAGGACAGTTTTGACATTCTTGATGCTTTGCAATGAAAGTCCTGAAGGTGCAGCTGGTGATATTTATGGTGGACACATTGCATGTAGGTTTGTCAATTCAAAGATTTGCTATCCTAATATTTAGTTTACTTGTTAGTAAATGTGTAACTTGCAACATGAACCCTGAAATGTCCCACTTTACTATTTGGCAAATCATATCCTCCAGGGACTGTGCTGTAGCTTTTTAGAAATAGGTGGAAATAAACCTGCCTGAACATTTATAGGTATAGTGCCCCTTTATCGAGTTGTGCTGAAGCTAATGCTAAAGCTAAAGTTGAAAGCGCTAAAGTTGAAAGCAAGTATGTTATGCCATTTCTTTTTAAAATGTCATCATAAAGCTATATCTCAACCGTTTGTTGAAAAAAACAAAAGGACATTGAAACGTACAAAAATATATTCTATGGCCCTTTACTTTCTTTCTGACTGAAAACATTAAGGGGTTAACAACTGACTAGTTCTATTCAGTCATTTCAGTGCTTCAGTATAATAGCTATCTGGAATTTAGCCTTTGATATTTCTATGGCATGTTGTAATATATTATCAGTGTTATTCATGCTCTTACTTGTCAAACTTTCCTGCTTTAAAAGAAAAAAGAAAACACCTCTAGAATGTCCCAGTCATATCTTGTCACATCTTGTATTTCATTTAATGCATTTTTACTTTGGACAATGAATCTCTTCACAGTCAGAGCAGCAGAATTAGCCCATAATAGGACTTTTATTATTGTTGTATGTATATAATATAAAAAGGCCTCATCATATAAGCAGCTTTCTCCTTAATTGTCTATCTCCCTTTGGTCACTCAGAGATGGATAACGGTAGATTGTTGAAATTACGAGACTTCTGTCCAAATGAAATGACATTGTAGATAATGAAGCAAAGATCATTAATATAAATCAATTTACAAAATAGATATATGTGGACTTAAATGAGTCCTGAAAAATGAAAATATATGAATGATTAACTATTGTTTGATAAATGTATGCTTTTGTATAAAATTTTAAAAAGAAAAGGAAAAAATAGATTCCAAAAAGATCCGGGAGACGAAAATCATTAGAAATTAATGATGAAAACCTGCAATTAAAAAAAGTGCCGTTATGTAATAAAATGTCCTGGAATTAGAAACTTTACAAATGAAAAGTTATTCATTTATTGAACATCATCAACTCATCTATTAATTTATATTTACTTCATTGATTTATTTTAGAATTAATTTCAAAGCCATGTTTAATATTTATTAAAATGGCTTTGTGTTATCTTGACACAAGTCTCACATGTTTGATAGAATAGAATACAGTAGAGTTTATTACCATTTGCACAGGCACCAGACAGTACAGGTACATAGGAATTCTTGTACGTTCTCTCAGAGTCAGGCAAGTCAAAGACACTCATAAATAGAGGAAGTAAAATAAGAAAAACAAAAAAATGCAGTAACAAAAGTGCAATAATAAAAAATCCAATAATTAAATGTGCAGTTTGTTATAAGTGATAAAAAAAAGAAGTTTTGTGTGGGTGGGGGCAGATAGTGTCAGTGGGGAGGGAGATGTTTCCATCCCTCCTTAATGTCCTGTGCCACCAGCCTGACAGTGGCTGGGAAGAAGCTGTTGTGAAAGCGGGCCCTGTGAGTTTTAATGCTCACATTTGATGCTTTTAAAGCTGTAATGTTTTACACAGGGATAATCTCATCACTTTTCTTTTTTCTTGTCGATTTTACAGCTTGGCTGTTGAGATTGAAAGCTTCAAGGGACCCAGCATCCTCCCCTCTTTATTGGTGGAGTTTGTCTCTCAGCAGTGCTTTGTTCTGCCAAAGAAGGAAAAATGCCGCAACAAAAAGAGGTGTTAGTCTGTGATATACTTATTCATGCTAAATGTGAAGCATTTTTTTCCCTTTTTTTGTGGCAGCACAGCCAATTTCTTATGTAATGTGTTAACATGGTTTACCTTTACAACAAATAATAAGGTTTTGCCATCTTAACAGTATTTTTACATGTCTCTTTTCTAGATGTTCTCATGGCTTCAGTAAAGCCTCTGACCTACATAGAGCACTTAAGAAGATAGAAGGAAAAAATGCTGCTGGGATGGGAATGTCATCAAGTGACAAAAAACGACGGATTCCTGTTCGTCTTTATAAGCGATGCTTGAGGCTAGAAAAGGAAGCTGATATTATTGCAAAGCTCAAATGATGGAAGACTGCTATGTGCCGCAACAAGAAATATATGAAAGCTCCACATTCCATGCAGAATTTTCCACTTTCTCTTTGATGTTGGAAAATGGGGAAAGGTGTTTGATTACTCAAACCCTACACTAAAAAAATATTATGTATAGCTTTTTAAAGGTTAAAGCATAAACATAACTAATGAAGACTTATGATACAAAGATGCAAACAAAATCAGATTGTGTAATGAATACAAATGTAATAAAAAACATTTATCTTTTTTTGTCCGTCTGCTGTAGTTGGTTTTAATGAGTTTTGATTTAAAGTTATGTGCAAAAGTCATATTTGAAAGTTATCAAAAAGCACAATTTTATTAGCAATAAAGAAAAATTAAATTCAATCTGATGTTTCATACTTTCAAAACATCCTACTCTGGCAGTTAAAATAAACCAAAACAGAACCCTAAATAAACCAACTTGCCAGAATCTTTCCAAACTGACACAAGGTTGTTGTGCTCAAGACATTCACAGTGGCATTATTTCATTCATCTCTATCCAGGGATGTATTCATTTCTCAATTATTAGATGTATTTTAAGACTTTTTCAGCACATCCCAAAGACTTTCACTGGGGTTAGGGTCTTGACTTTGTGGTGACCAATCCATTTGAGAAAATTGTGCCTCATACTCCCATAACCACTCTTACAGTTAAACAAAAAAAAAAATTAAGAAAAAAAAATCTTTTGATAAAATGATTTGGTCTTGGTCTGTTTAGCCAACTAAAATAATCAATTGGTGGATTGGTGATTTTTTTCCCCTTTATTCTTTTAGTGGGCCTAGGTTATCCTACTATGTTCTTTACCAATCACTAGTCTGAAGTGGATGCTTATTGCAACCCATTTAAAGGTTATTCCAACTGTTTTTTCATTTATCCTTTTATTTTGTCAATTCATTTTTTATTCATTATCCACTTTATGCTGCTTGGGATTGTATTAATTGTCTATGAAGGTCATGTTTGTGTGATTGCGTGGTATAAAACCACCTCAGTCTATTCCAGTTTTTTTTTTAGCAGAGAAGACAAGTTTTCATTTGCCTTACTGTTAATCCTATATGTATCTGAATGTTTGGTTTAGGTTTTCCATACTTTGCTTACCATCTCTTTTGTATGTTACGTCTTAGTTACATAGGAGAAAAGGAAGCAGCCACTTAAAATGCCTTAATTTACACAATATGTTGTCATAGCATTCTCTTAATTTTCACATTTTCACAATGATTGGTAGCTGAGAAAACCCATGATGATTGTTAGAACAAAGTTTAAGGAGTCAACTCACAATGTTTTTTTTAATTGGCATCTTGTGGCTTTTCTTAATGATTACTCTTTAAAAACAATATTGGTAATATGATAATTAACGTCTGAGTCTTAGGCTGAAGTTATGTGGGAGCTCAGTAGTTATAAGTGCAAAAACATTAACTTTTTCCTTTGAAATCTAAAATTGCAGAAAGAAATTGAAAAAATCTTGTAGCACACAATGTTGAACAGTATAAATAATTGGATCGATGCTTTTCAGAGAAAAATAAAAACAGATCATTAAGCCATACAGTAGTAAATCAAGTAGCCCTAATAGAAGGCTCTTTTGAGCAATGTTAATCTCCTAAAACTAAATTCCTACTTGCTCTCATAAAATGTGTAAATTGTAAAATGATAGTAGTTAGATATTTGCTAAGTTTGCTAAGCTAATAGCCTAGTGTTAGAGTGTTCATAGTGATAGATAGCCTACTAAAATAAACTTAAGAATTTTGACAGCTATTCTCCTGGCACGCGGTGCATGCTGGGAGTAGTTAGTTGGCCTTGGAAACATGGCGTCGCACTGACAGCCTGGTGACTCCCGTTATCTTCTTCAGGCACTGACACAGCGGCTGGGCCGGCAGTGGGGTTATGTGCACTTAAATTTAAACCGAGAAAAACAATAGCTAGAGATGCATTCTGCCTCCTGAGAGGACCGTCTTTTAAACGCTACGACGCAATAACGGATTTAGTACGGGTGTCACGCCCACTCTGCACGGTAACGTTAAAACGAAACCGTACGGTAAGTTAGCTCCGCTTCAGCTAACCGAGCCAGCAAGCTAGCAGCCGCTGTTAGCCCTACAGTAGTGTATTATGAAGAGGACCTGTCACCACTGCCCTTTCACTGCCTGTCTGTCGTCTGTTAGCTTAAAAAATAGTACTATAGTCTGCTCTGTCAAACCCCATCGTGAGATGAGACTGTTAGTGTAACGGCAGTTGTGTTATCTTAAATCGCTAGCAGGTTAACTAGGGCGTTTCTGTCATTCTATCACTGAATTTTTAATGTTCGACCCTTTTGGCATTACTGTCGGAGGAGAGAGCGATGGGCTCCGGGTCAGTGGATTCGTCCCAGTGGCTTTCAGTAAAGGAGGAGACAATATTTCTCCACGACGGACTCATTCGGGTCACAGATCTGGCCGAGCTGCCCAGTGAAATTGGAGTGTCAGAACAGGGGGACACCGAGCAAGAGGTGGGTGAAAGCCATAACTCACACACGGAGCCATACAAAAGAGTTGTACAGAAAAACACGATCAGGATGTCACTTAGTTTATTGTTGTGTAATAGTATGTTTTCAGTGATTCCACCACAATCTCAGCGATAACAGTTGAACCGACGGTTGCAAGTTTCCTGCTTCGCTCGCTCGTTATTGACTAACCGTCAGTCCACTGTTATCAACCAGTTCCTGCCTAGTTTACTTCAAAATATGAGCTTTACGAGTCAATCTACCTTAATGCAATCACAAATGTCAGTAAATTTATATACTTATGTGCGTGTTTTTCTGTAAATGACACGTTTAAAAAGGAGGAGGGTTAGATTCAGTTCCTCATTTCACTTTCAATTAAATTATATTGTATTCTTCGTGTGTTGGGCATTAAGATATACTTGATTTCAAATAGAATTCCACAGAGGTCACTCAGACTGTGCAGCAAATATTCATTTGAACCAAAAAGCAGTGTATTTTGTCCAAATGTGTTTACTTAGCTAATAACTGGCTCATATCACATAGCTTTTGTGACATCTTAGTGTCCGATAAACCATTCTCGAAATAGATGCTTATATTTTATTTCTTTATTTGTTTTCTGATAACTTAAAGGAGCATTTCTATCTAGTTTTTGGAGGCTATTATATGTATATTATGCATACATTACATAATTTCAAGGTCAACGATTTTCTATGTTTGCATATGTTAGATATTTCCTAACCTAAAATAATATTGATTGAAGTTGTTTGAATGGGGATTTTAGAGTTCATATTTGGACTATTAGTCAAGTTTATCTCCAAATAACCTTTTATTGTGAAAGTGAAGGATCAGGAAGACTGCAATATGCTGACAGAAACTTCGAGCTAACAATGTATATTTACAACATCACTATCTTGGTTTATAGAGCTACAACTAGTGAAATCTATCACTTTGTAGAGGACATACTCCTGTCACATCTTAACAACTTGGTATAGTATGTGGCCTGCGTATGCATAGAATGTTTTGCATCTGCTGAATCAGTGGTGTGATGAAAATGTAGCCATCTGAAATAAAATGAAGATCAGTTTTAAACTACTTGTTACAACAAAAGTCAAATGAGTTTGACAACCTATTGCTATTGTTTTGCATTATTTTTTATTACAGGGACTGTGATGACTAATGAATGTGCACATCAACAGACAACTCTTCTCGATTTAGTCTTTTGTTTGGACTGGGCCGTACAACCACCTTTTCAGATACAGCTGTTGTAATGCACTGACATAACCATGTTTTTCACTGGTATTTCTATTAGCTTCCTTTTATTTTAGTATTACACAAGATCACTTGATAATCCCCTTATTGTCAATCTGTTAATTTCTTTGCTCAGTTCATATGTTAAATCCACAACAACTGAAGGATCAAATTTTGCTAATCAGCCATCAGCTTTTAAACTAGGAAAATGTACAAGCTGATGCACAAATGCTCTACTTATTGCTAAGCGTCAGGGGTGAATTGTGGACTGTTTAATGCTTTTATGTTGGTTTGATCAGGGTTGGCAACACTTCTTTGCCAAATTTTGTTATTGCGTCAATCACAGTGGTCTTCAATGTGACGAACAATGTTTTGTAGCAATCAGTTATTCTATGTCATACAGTACATTCCAGGAATTTGAGACACATTTGTTGAATACAAAGTCGGGTTACATTAAAGCTATTAAAGTTTAGCTTTAACATAAAGGATAACAACATGCGTGTAGGTAATCATTAGGCTGATATAAGGATTGGCTGATAGAAGCCATTTCATGCTTGGTGCCACATTGCCTAGACCTAAAAAAAAAAAAATTCCCAGCAACCTCAGTTTGTCCTTTTAATCCTGTTTATTTTCAGATTCTCCACATTTCTGGCTATCCTTGTCCAACTAAGAGACTGACTGGGTCATTCAGTGCGGTTTTCGTAGGTGTTGTGATGCTGACTATTTTTATCCACTGGTAGCAGTGTTTTTCAGAGCAAGGTGGAGAAGGCCCAGCATGCAGTTAAGGGGTGTTACTGTAACATAAGTAGCATATCTGAAATTGAATCAATACAAATTGTGCCTGCTAAATGGTATAATGGATTTTTTTCTAGTCCATGATCTGTGGGCCACAGAGTGTAATCTATATCTGAAAATGCTGCCTAAGTGCACATGAGGCACATTGTTTTACTTGTGATATGCAATACCTAATGTGCATTGCTTTCTCTGACCATTAGTCCAAAGTACTGTAGAGATGAGTTTATTCTGTTACGATGATTCATAGAATCCCCAGTTCTATACAATCTACTGATGAATAGTAAGTGTATAACAAATATATTTATTTTTACTTTTACTGAAAGACATTTGTCCCTTACTAATCTAAAAAGTGACCAGATGTGTGATATTATATTTAGATAAAACTTTGGTCCCTGGAGGAGTTGAGCATGTAGATATGTTGAACTGCACTAATTAAAATCCTAACTGAATTTCAAAAGTTAAGGTCTTTACTTCTGTTCAACAAATATTCCCACTTACTGTGAAAATGTAAGTATATTTATCAACCTTTATCCAGCCTCTCTGAGGAAATAATGAATCAGTTTATATGTTTGGTCATTTTAAGATGATTTAGTTTTTTTTATAGGAACTAGCAGGCTATTTTTTGCCATATTTTGCAGCTACCATTATAAACATATTTTTCTTTTTCTCCTTTCTTACTTCTTTCAGATTCTTACATTTGAGACGAAGAATCCTATAGAGCTTGCTGAACGCTTGCGTGCTGTCTGTGGGAATCAAAGCAATGCCTACGCTCGTCTGTTGGAGTACCGCCTCAATGCCCTGCGTGGCCTGTGGGGGGCGCAACGGCAGCTGGCCCTGGAGGAGCAGCAGGACAGAGAGGGGACTGGGGGGGCTGATGAGGAGACCTTGGCCTTGCTCAAAAGACAAGGTCTGCTCCAGCAACCTGAGCAGGCGCCCTTCACTTCTCGTGTCGGTCTGTTGCTGGTCTTCCCCCTTTTGCAATCCCAAACTCGCAGTGACCCAGCACTCTGCGGTGTCACTGCAGAAGTACTGCTAGCCTGCCTCCGGGACTGCCAGCCGCTCAGTCTCAGCAAAGAGCCCGCCGACTGCCTCAATGGCCTTGAGGGACTCTTGTGCTCCTGGCTAGAAGATGGTGCCCAGGAGTCAGGCCAACCCCAGGGGCAGGCTCAGTCACAGATTCTACACACACAGAGACAGCGGGAAAATGCTGCTGCTGCACTAGTGGCTCTTGCATGTGCAAGGTGAGGTCTTACATCATGTCTTAGATATACCAAATCTATCGTTCTTATGATATTTCTGATGGCTATTGTAGATGTTGTATTGATCCATCAACACTAATAGTATATTCAACTAATAATTTCCAGAAGGCATATTGTTGCTAAATAACTAACAAGAACTAAGTGAAAATAATGTGATTAAGGAAATCTCTTGTGAAAAGTTCTCTAAGTCAATCTATTAATTACATTACTCAACAAGTCAGTTCTTCTTGGCTGTCACATCTAAACATGTAACTGACTATCTGCTCAGTTTCTCTTTCCAGTGTACATACACAAATTATCATAATTGATCCACATTTTGAAACATCCCAACCTATAATAGCAATCTCACTTTTTATATTTGCATTAAGAGGTAATTAATTGGAAAAACATTTGGTGAGTGTTATTATGTACCCTTAAAACTGCAGACACAGAACAAAGTTTTTGCTCCTTTTCAGCAAAGTAGTCTGACCTCAAATTAGAGCTCATAACCAGAGCTACCTGTGGAATGAACCATGTTCTGTCAGCATTAACTACGAAAACTGTTTGACAGCTGTTCTACTTGTACAAAACATAAATTTGCCCTTTCTGCTGCTTTGAAAAATGTTCTACAAAATCTACCCAGTTGCTCAAAATTATGTATTATATTTGCTTTTCTTCATAGAAGTACAGAATGTGCTTGATTATGTTCATATTTGTGCCTGAACATTGGCTTTTGTTGGTGACACCTGATCTTGACTTGTCATAGCCAGAACTCTCCATTCTTTGTTTATCCTCAGCACAGGCTGAGTGTGTTTTGTTGTGGAGAACCGTCCAGCTATGG
>JAPMNP010677668.1:0-16194 GCA_029874935.1 Atherina boyeri | reverse complement strand
ATATATATATATATATATATATAGCTATAGACTTTCCTTTCTTTTTTCTTGTAATTGCTATCCTGAGATTAAATTTGAATTTTGTCTCACAGCTGATCAGTTGTAGGATTGCTTGACGTGCAATGAAATTCCAAAGGTTTGAGTTTTTATGGTGAAAATTAGTTTTTTTCTGTGACCCCCTGAATGACTCTTGGATTGTCTTCCCTAACGAAACGTCCTCCCTGATTCTCTGAACTGAGTGTTCTTACAGCCAACTGTAAGATGCATACACTTTTTACACAACCCCACTTAAAGAAGAATAAATGCCTTCAAATTGCTGTCCTCAACCTTGGTTATAAACACTTAATTAAACTGTTTTCCCCTACTTTTGCCTTTCCTTCAAATCTCTCCTCATTCATGTTTTTCATTTACTTATTTTATTTCTCTTCCTTTGTATGTTTCTCCTTTCTCTCTTGATCTAGTTCTCCATCACCTCTTTCTTGGACTCTGTTCCTGTTCTCTCTGTAATTATAGCAGAAAATAAACATCACTTGGACGGGCCACATTAGTCAGGATCGATGCACAGGAAGGGACACACACATGCAAATTTACACATGTAATCACACTTACCCACACAAACACACAAGTGTAAGTACATTTTGAGTAACTTGGGTTCACACTGATCCAGCTGAGTGTTTTTAGCCAGCAACTCCAGCTCAGAGACTTTCTGTAGGGGAAATCATACAAAAAGTGTTTATTTTTCCCTCTCTGGCCTTTGATGGCCAACTGAATCCATATGGGCCTCAGCCGCTGGGAATCAAACCCGTAAACTGTTTTCCACATGGTCAGACGGGTCATCCGTCCGAGTTCTGACTCAAACTTGATTACAAGCGAAAGATTTACATGTTTAATCTCCATCCTTTCCCACATCTTAGAGTTTTATTTACTTTTTCGGTGTGCAAGTGTGTTTTTCATGAGTCTCTTTGTCTCAAGTTTGTTTTAATTTAACTTCCCATATTTTTGCCAAATGTTTGGATCAAAAACTTCCAGCAGGTCACAAGTTAAAATCCTTTATTTAACTTGTTGGCAAACGATGACTCCGGTTTGGTTTTGATCATATGTAATATCTCCGAACTAAACTTCTGGTTTTGATTTTCAGTCCAGTTAAACGCTTAAAAAGAATTACATTTATTATCACGTCTTAAGAAAGTACATCCACCAAAGCCTTAGTTGGGTCACCCTTTCAATCTTTACAGCCTCAGTATGAGATCCCAATTCTTGTTTTGAAAGCTGGAAAGAAAAATCATTTGAGTTGGTTTTTGGTGTTTTATCCTTTCCTCTTCATCTTTTTTGGTGTTGTGCCCACGCAGACAGATGTAAAGGCTGCAGGATCTATGTCTCGCTCTCCATCAGCCACATCCATCCATCCTACTCCAGCTGTTGTCTCCCTGTTTCCGACAAAAACAACACACTAATAAAGATTTAAAGAGAAGAGGATGGGAGAGGAAAAAATTTGAAATGATTAAATATTATGGGTACTAACACTGTGTGATTGGACGAAAATTAGGGTTGATTTGAGATTCATGCAAATATATAGAAAACACGTTTTCTAATGTTGGTCAATAGCAAAAAATGTTTTTCCAATTATTAGGGGCTTGCTAATTGCTGTAATATCTTCAATAATAATTCTGAGAATTTGGCCTTTTTGCTTTGATTGATGTCTTACCCATTTACACATAAATATAAATGCAGCCTGGGGACTGCTAAGAGATTATTGTACAGTAAGTAAACAGGAAAGGGAGAGGGGTGACATGCAGCGAGGGGCACCAGGCTGGGATTTGAACCTCGGCTGGCAACGTCAAGGAGCTGTCGCCTTGTGTTTGGGGTGGCTTTTCAAACAAGGGGACCTGAATGAAATGGCCACTGTGTTGACCGTTTTAAATCCAGGTTAAAAACTTTTCCATTTGCTGCCTTTTATCAATACAACCATTTATTTCTTGCTTGGGAACTTTTATTTATTGTATTTTATCCTATTCTATTTTTAACTTTTCATGTCTTTATTTAATTTCTTTTATTTATTTTTAAAGTTGGTTTTTAATGTACTATTTAATGCTTCTTCTGCACCCCACTGTAATGCCTTTAATGTTTTATGTAAAGCACTTTGAATCGTTTTGTACATGAAATGTGAAATACAAATAAACTTGCCTTGCCTTGACTTGCCTTGCCTTCATGTGACGGAGTGCAGTGAAGCGCAAGCTGTCACTTGCTGTCACATGATGCTCCAGGCTGGAACACACAGTTTAAAAGTGCTGTTCTTCAGCCTCGGGACGCTGCAGGGTAATAATGGCCCCAGTAATGTCCAACATGAATGCCAATGTGCCATCCAAACAAGTCAGATGCACAGAGTTTTATGGTCTGAAAATGATGTAGTGTGACTTTAAAGTAGCACTTTGTAACTTTCTGACCATAAAACTTACTATGTATATTCTTGGAGTTGTCATTGCTCTGCAGCCTCCTGCGGCTGAGAAAACTGCATTGCACAACTTTTTTTCCACTTTACAATAGCATTTTGCTTTTTGACACCAACTCCTATGCCAGCAACTGGATATGAAAACTCTATCCAATTTGACCACTAGCTTTGGCTATTTCATCAAAGAAACACTAGAACATTGGGAAAAGAACAGGAAGATAGAAACTGACTGAGCAAGAGATAAGACAAGATTCCATACTGGACTAAATTTGATTGGCTGGAGAGAGCTCAAAGTAGAGACAAGGTGGATACCATCCTTTGTAGGCACTTCATTGGGATAAACTGACAACGTTCAGTAGTGTGGCTTTAAGAGAAGAAATAACAGAATAACTTCACTAAACCTACACATTAACTTGCTCTGTATTGTTTTATTGATGATATAGGAATATGTCACATTTGTGGTGGGGTTGCCTAGTGGTTACAGAGGTGGGCTTGGGTCTTAAAGAGCTGGCTTCAAGTCCATCGACTGGCAACAGAGATGCACCACTGTGGGCCCATGAGCAAGGCCATTACCTCCCTCTGGTAAATCTGCTAAAGATGGGTCAAATGCAGATCATAATCTCCCAATTTGGTTTAATAAAGCCACAAATGACTATTATTATTATTGACAGTTAGCTCAATCACAGAGATGTGATACTGGCTGCCTTTTCAGCCCTTCAGAAAGTATTCAAACCTTGAGGTGAAAGTGCTTTGTAAAGTTTCTTGTTTGTTCATGTGAGTTGCCATGCACATTGGATAACTGGTCGCTTTCTCCACCTAGAACACCCGCCCCAAAAGTTACTTGCAACACATTACTGGCCATATTAGTAGTAGTAAAAATAAAACCTCTACCCACCTCTCAGTGGTGTTCATTTTGCTTCATTTATTTGTGTTGAGTGTTTAAAAGTTGTTGTCACCTGAGTTCCAGATCACCTCAAACTGTGGTCTGAATAATCTTAGCAAACCAGTGCATCGTGGCATGTATTGTATGTTCACAAATGTACACAGCAGCTCTTCACTTTTGATTGGACCACCACAGCACTGACAAGAAAGCTTCAGATGTTAGGTTGTATAGAGGCCTTAAATGTGGTGAGCCTGGTTGAGTGTGGCTTTGTCTCAACCACTGAAGGGCACTGATCATAGATCCATGACTAAATGGCATGATTATGTAATTCTTCATTATCTTTTGATCAAAAAGGAGTGCAGACATGCGGTTGAAACTTGAAGGGAAGCTAAGACTGTGGATTATTAATGTGGCGACAGAAATGTCTGACTGAAGCGCAACAACATGAAATTTAAGACAGGAGCAGCAGCTTTGCTCGGATGCCTCTACTCTGGATGATTTTTCTTTTTTTTTAATAAAATCAGAAAGCAGATGAATCTGTTGTTGAGAGATTAAGGAAAAGAAGAAAAAAAAACAGCTATTTGCTGTAGAAAATTTGAAGAACGGTCAATGCGTTGTAGATAATGGATCTCAACTAGGACTTTTTAATCACCCTGCAAAGATTATGAAAAAGAATTATGAGAAATCTATGCTTTAGTTAAAATAAACATCATATTTTACAATGATGGGAGCTGACTATGAATCTGTCCCATTTTTACCATCTTAGATTTTTGGTTTCTTGAGTTGAGTAAAAGTTGAAACAGACATGGTTGACTGAAAGAACACAATCATTCTCATTAACTCCTCTCCCTCTATACATCCTAACTCTTCTCTTTCTGTCTCTCAATCCTCTCCTCAATGATGTGATAAACATCCACAGATGTGGATGGCACTAACACACACACATAAACACACACACACTCCTACATAAGACTAGTAGCAGCCTGTTAATGTGCTGTGCAGCTTTATAATTGCTCCATTTATCTTCATGTTAATGTTGTGCAGTGGAGTCCATCGAACTGTCAGTGGGAGATATGATTGGTTTCTTATGTGAGACTGGAGCATCCTCACACAAATACAGACATTTCATAAAGAATCATGTGTTCTTTCTCACAAAACTCACATAAAACATGTGCCTTTCACACACATACACATACCTTGGCATGATGCTCAGTTTCTCTGTTGGGACGGTCTGATGGTTGCACAGCATTTCATCACTCTGTCTTCACTCTCCTCTTCCATCTCTGGTGTGTTTGTCCTCTGGATGATCTCTCCATCCTCTTTTATTCTGTGTTTCTCTCGTTAAATCCTGTAAATACATTAATTTATAGCATTTCACCCGACTAAGTAGTTAGTAGTGGCTGATTTATGGTTTATATTACAGTTAAAACCTCCAAGCCAAGGTTTAATTGCATGTAGGCAGGTTTGGAAACAGAAATACCTTCTGCATCCTTCAGATACCAAACTTGGATTATTGCACATCCAAGAGAGAAGCTTCAGAGTTTCAGTTTCAAACCATTCTGACCACCATTTTGATGTATCAGTCTACTGATCTGCATTATTAAGTTGTTGCTCTCTCCAAAAAGTCAACTAAAGATAAAGTAAAGAGAAAAGTTTCTGTTCTTTAGAAAATGTTTCCTGATTCTTGCTTACAGTTTTAAGACACAATTCCTGAAACAACTCACCATTTTTTCAAATCTTCATACACAATTTTAAAAACTCACACCCAGTAGTCCAATCATCTAACTTCTGGGTCCCAATCAGTCTTTACCCTCAGACGATACACACAAGCTGTCAAAACACAGACTACATTAGTGTTTGTTACACACTGGAGGGATTAATTCTAAATGCCAATAATAGGGTTTATTCACAGCACTTCCAGATTGAGCACATATACAGGTTCATCATCATCGGCATTAATATCAGCGTGATCTTGTCTCAGGTCAGGGTCAGGCCATAGTATTTCTTAACCCTATTGGAATTCCTCTCAGAAGCCACGCTGTAAAGTTGCTTTGTCCTTATGTGGTTCCGCTGTATTACCCGGTCAATGGTGCAAAGGCTTATGCTGTTTGTCCCTTGAATATTTCCTGGTCTTCAATAATGCGGGTTTAAATCTATCTCAAAGTGATGGCATTATTGGCAATCACCATATTTGCCAAGGCAGTCTCCTGCTCAGCAGTGAACAATCGCCACCTGCCTCCAATAGATGGCTGCCTCTCAGTTCTACAAAAATGACCATTACTGACCCATGGTGTACTGTGGCACAGTATACTGTTGTAAAAACGACACAGCATATGAATATTCAGTATGTACTATAACATTACTGTGCATGTACTGTACTGTGATACAGTACATAGTGACAATGAGGCAAATGACCTGTTTTCCTTCCTGAAATTACGAACAATAGATACAACTGTGAAGCGGCTTACAGTAAGTTTGGCTGGACTAGTTGGCCAGCTTCTTTCATTGTCCTCCTGCAGTATGTACCACCACATGATGATCAGCAGTGGCACGGATTTCATCAGAAACTGCTTGTCTTTGCTGAGCTCCGCCTCTTCCTCTTCCTCTCCCTCTCCCTCTCCCTCTCCCTCTCCCTCTCCCTCTCCCTCTCCCTCTCCCTCTTCATATTCATCGTCATCTTCATCTTCTTCTTGCTCTTCCTCTCTCTTGTCTCCCAACCTCTGCATGGTTGGGATCCATTGTTCCAAAGGACATGAGCATGCCTTTAGGCTTTATTTATTGACCCCCAAATCTGACTGGTTAACAATTTTCAGGCTGAGTGTTTTCAACTTGAGAAGGGTGTGGTCTCTGAGTTTATGTTATAATAACTTGAGTTAATTATTGAATTGTGGTTATGGGAAATGTGTTTATGCTATTGGGAATGATGGAAAGGTTTGGGTGTTTGTGCTACAGGAACCAGGTTTTGTGTTTTAGCAATTGAGAAAAACTGTAATATTGAATTTGACCTTCTCAACTATTCAGCTCATCCTTTGTCACATTTTTCATCTGGTAATGTCCCGTATGTTTCCAGGTGGTGCCAGATATGGACTGCAGGCTGGCCGGTTTATATCCTGACTCTTTCTTTCAAAGCTAAAAACTTGTTTTGCTGCCATGATTTCCTTCCGACTTTGTCAAGAACACGCTTCAGATGACAGAGATAAAGAAACACTTTCAGGGCTGAGTAAGTCTGCTGGAATCACTTTAGATGGATTGAAAACACTTGTTGGTCTTGCATCACTGAAGCTAACACAGAACACCATGTTTCAATGGTACACTGTTCATGCAACAGATGTGGTGAATGTGTAATTGTATAGCTCTTACTGCTGGGAGTAACAATGATGTTTAAGGATTGAGCCTTTAATGCTGTTTGTTTTCAGGCAGGATCAGTACTCTGATATTGCATGCCAGACATCAGGTAACAGCAAGGATGGACGTGCATCATGCTTTGTGCGTTTATTGTTTAACCAATATCTTCCATATGAAATCCAGCTAAGAAATCTGACATTAACTATGTGCAGTGTTTAATATGTTGATTAAATTAGTTTGGAATTTCATTTGTGAGAGAAAAAATTTAGACTTGTTTGGAAAAATTGAAGGTAGGGTCCATGTTTCTGGAAAAATGGCTTGAGCAAGCTGAAGTCCAAACCCCTTTCTTCAGACTTTCCTCTGAAACCACGCCTCCAGAGTAGAGGAATGCCCAATGCAGAAGGGGGAGGGACCAATGCCAACTGTTTTTGATTGACATATATCACCATTCAATAATTTCGGACTGGACGGTCAAATGATTGGATGATGTTTTTCCAGTCCTATACACTCACCAGGTATGTTTTTAAATTTTTGTGATAGAGCATCTGATTAATCGGTTACACCAGGTGTTGAAGAGGAATTAAATTGATATTGTAAATTGTGCTCTAGAAAAACATCATGTACCCTGCCTTTTAAATGAAAATCCCAAATGGTTTTAGCTGCCAAAAAGTAAGATATTATCTTTAAATTGGATTTAAAGTGGATTGTTTATCTTTGGGTTTTAGGCTTACAGCAAAACATATCATTAAAAAAGATATTATCCATACAAAATAATACTGCCTTAGATAAAATCAGTTACTCTCTCCAGAGTAATGTTTGTATCTCCTGTATGTCTTCTAGCTATGTTAAATTAGCTTTTATTTATAGCAACTTTTGAACACAAACATAAGCCAAATTTATTTAAAGAACAAAAGAAAATGATTCAACTGGATGTTCTAGAGTTTTGTGATGAAAGGCAAACATTTGTCCTTTTTCTTACAATAAAACAAGAAGACAAGGCAATATGACAATCTAAGATGTAGCCTGATTGTTGGTGATTGGTCGGCGGGGTTCTATGATTTCATGGAATAGCATTTAAAGGCATCTTCTATGTCCAATGAAGTCACAAAATATGGTTCATTGTCTGAAGGGTTAAGGAGGAAGGAGCTGTTTATGTCGCACAGTTAGATTCAGGGCTGAGGTGCAGATGGAGCAGGACCTGATTAAGGACTGAAGTCAAGATCTAGGTAAAGGGAGTTTAACAGTTTCCTGCTCTCACAGGATTTTAAAAAGATCAACAAAGTGAACATATGCTCTTAATGTGCGTTTTTCATCTGAAGATCACAGTCTTTTCTCTGTTATTTTCCTCTGAGCACACCAGAATGCTTAATTTACATGTTAAAATCTCAAACTATGCCCCTCAGACTTTATTAAGGGGTTTGGTTGGTAACCTGTTTTACACCTACTGAGTTTGAAAGTATTCAGGTTTTCAGGGGAGTTTAGATATGTCACAACTTTACACCAAAGATCATATAGACCAAATTAATATATGAATCTGAAAGTAGAGAATATTCTTACTAACATTGTTACTCTTTCAAGTCATAATTACACAAAGTGATTGTATGATTTGAAACATTGATGTCTTTATGGCATTTTGACTGAAAAGTGGGTGAAAATGTTTTTGGCCGTCCAGGTTACAAATGAAACTCTAACCAAAGCTCAACATGATGAAGTGCGTTTGTGCTCCATGAGACGTAAAGGT
Source organism: Atherina boyeri (assembly GCA_029874935.1). NCBI lineage: Eukaryota > Metazoa > Chordata > Actinopteri > Atheriniformes > Atherinidae > Atherina > Atherina boyeri. The sequence continues at coordinate 7,776 of JAPMNP010677668.1, read as the reverse complement.
AGGGCGGAGGATCTTTTTCTTCCGGGTGGATCATCTAAACTATTGATCCTCCTAATTGTCAATCATTCTGGTGATATTCTGTAAGGGCATTGTACGTGCGCTTTCTGCACATGCGCACTATCAGGTGATTATGTGTAGTGCGCTACGCTCGCACAATTTCATTGTTTACTGTAAAAATACTTCTCTTTTTGTATCTGCAATGTGATTGGTCCACACCTTCTATAGCAGTTAGGAGTAGATCAACCAGGCAACTGTTAACAATGAGCTGATTTCCTTTAACAGGAGTTCACTGTTTGGGGGCTGAGATATCTGGCTGCTATAGGGCTTTGCACGATGACACTTGGGCACATCCAAAACCATCCAAACTCAAAGCAATTCAAGAAAAGGTTGGTGGACTAAAAGTTTTGAAAAAGTGAAAGGAAAAAAGAATTTTACATAAATTTCACTTCCTCTTTCTCCTGGACATTAGAGTTTTTCCTCTCATGACTCACCCGATCTCTTGAGCATAAAAGTACTCATTCTATATGGAGTCTAGAACAAAACATCCTCTATGCACTTTTGAGAGCAAACAAATCTCGAGAGCGTACTTCACTCCTACATATGGGTAACATCACTCCAGATTTAGCCATCAATATTCCAAACACAAAATTATTTCATCAGAAAATAATCAGGATTTATGAACCATGCCCCTGAGATGACTCCAGAGCTTCTCAACATCCCCTGTTGTGCTTCTGTCTCATGCCAGCAGTCGTTTCACAAGAATAGGTGGGAATTTATTTATTTCTCTTCAGAGTTGGACATCCCTCTTGTTTTGGAGTGAAGCCTCTTCATGTCTTAACACAAATAAAAATGATTGAGTATTCCGTTTATTTTCACAACTTTGGACAGGAGAGGAGATGGAAAGATGATGATGTTGTCCTCGGTCTGACATCTTCAACCTTTGTTTAAAGTTTCATCTACAAAACCGGAGCAAGAGCAGCTAGATTGACTGGATGACGCCTGCTGGCTTTCTGTTGCGGGTAAAAATCACACAAGCACATAAAAAGATGCTTGACTCTCACTAAAGAAGAAGACTGGCAGAGCTAAATGTGGGTTTGTGGTCCCATATTTGTGTGTGTGATGGGAACAACTTTATTAATAAGTTTGAGACCATTCATCGATGTCTGGCCAAGGCGTCTGGATGTGAGAAGGGAAGCAAATTGCTGTCTGTCTCCGTTTCCCTTCCTTTTATTCACTATTTTCTTTTCATTTAATTCATCTTTTCTCCCTCCATGTCAATGAAAGAGGGAAAAAGACAGCCACAATATAAAAAGGAGAAAAAGTAATTGAGTATCAGATTAGAGAGCAAAGAATTTAAAGGAATAACAGAAACAAGATGCATGACAGAGGAAGGTACTTGTAAAGGACAGAAAGTAAATCTACCGACAGTAAAAAAAGATAAATACATAGAGTCCCACCAATGTCTACATGCCCTTCGTGTAACAAGCCTGAATATCAACTGGATGCAACCTAAGCCTGTTATATGCAGGCACAGAGAACTGATTGATGAATTATTGTTCTCGAGATGACATGAACGAATTTACGTCAGTTTTTTCTCGCAGACTTGGTTTGCTTATTCAAAAGATTCAACAAGGTTGGACGGAGAGTTTTAGTGAACAGGTCGTATAAAGACACAGATCGCAGATGAATCATCTTGTGAAGAAAACCAGGCCAGAACAAACTTTGTTCATGCTCTTACCCCATCAAGAAAACACATTTCTCAGTTTTTTGTGGAGTATGTAATAGCCTTTACAGCAACTCTGAATTTTATGTGACCAATGAAATGACAAACTAGCTCAAGTTACAAAAGTAGTCGAACAAGGCAAGAAAATTTGCCTTAATGTGTTTTCCTCACGTTAGAATTGCAAAAACATTTATGGTTGTGAAAGCAAGAAATCAGATTCTTAAAATGCAATTTACCTTTGAAGCCATGCTGTACTCCAGTAGCAGATGATACTGCAACAAAAACAGTCCTGTTACATCAGCAAGGCTCCAGTAAAAGTAGTTTGATAAGATAGTTGGTCCACAGCAAGTTTTTTATCTATAAAAACCTGGTTAATCCAACAGTGTCTATATTGTGGTAAATCTTTTATCTTTCTTTCTATCTATCATCACATTTTAGTTTAAAACATTATTGTTAGCTGCCATTACATAATAAACATTTTCAATTTTGCATGCATTGTTTTTCTGTTTAAATTGCAAATCTAATTGGTCAAAAGAGATCGACTACAAACTGACAGGAGATCAAAGTGACTATTAATTTTCCCCAATCGAGCAAAATAGTGACAGGTTTCCATCATTGGTTAGATCACTTTGTTATGCATCCGTATGGATTTGCACTGTTGCACAAGAGGGAACAAGAGAAGCAACGTGATGCACTGAGGGGCCACTGAACATAGAACATGATGATGCATCATCTCACAAACAGCAAGACATGCCAAATCACAAAGCTGATGAGAGATGCCTGTCTGTCTTCTTTCCTCCCTTTGACTCTCACTTCTTCCATCTGGAAACAGACACACCCCTGTTCATTCTGTTACACAACTCCCTTGTGTGTGTGTGTGTGTGTGTGTGTGTGTGTGTGTGTTTATGTTTATATGTATGTGTTGAGGTCAAAAGCACTTGGCTGGCCACTGTGGTCTTGGATGAAAGATAGAAAATGTTTGAATGAACTTGCCAATTCGCTGCTGGAGAAAAATCACAATCTGCACCACATCACGGTCGTGTGTGTCTCTGCATGTGTGTGTGCACAAACACAAGACTGCAAACAAAGTTTAAAATCACACAGGTGTTTATAGTTCTATACTACATACATTGTTAATATGTACAACATAAGAACTGAATGAAATTTTCAGGAAATCTCACTGTTTTGTTCACGATAGAACATAGAAACCGTATCAAATGCGAAAAGTTCGTCATTTTACTATTTCATGAAACACACAGTCTAACTACATATCAGTTATGTTGGCAGCATCCAGATCTTGTTGCAAAAGTACCAGATGTTGATGATGTGTTCCACTGTAGCACCCTCTCCTCTTATATACACAACAGTCTATAAACATTTGGGTAGTGAGGAAAATTGCATCTGGATATTTGAAAGAGACATTTGGTCCCATCCCTCCTGATATATTGTATTGTAGCTGCTCAAAAGTTGGGTCATTGTTGTATTTGCATTTCATGATTTTCCAAATGTTAGGGAAAGTTTTGGACTGCAGACAGGCCAGTCCAGCACCTGGTCTCTTGTAGAATAAAGCCATGTTGTTGTAAAACATGAAGGACAAGGTTTGGCATTGTCTTGCTGAAAAATGCAAGACGCTCTCACAAAAGACAGTGTTTGGAGGGGATCGCATGTTACTATAAAACCTGCCTACACTGTTCAACATTGATGAAGACTCTGGAGATGCATTACTTGGCTGTTCTATAGGCACTACAAAAGCCTGAGCCATTACAGATGTACACCTTTGAACTGAGTGCTGATAAGAAGCCAGTTGGTCTCTCTACTATGTACGGTCCAAAGGCCAGACAAGGTGGCAAAATCTAGTTACAATTTTTGAAAAGGTGCACGTCCATAGATGATATTTTTGTCCCAGCTTTATCCTAGTTATCAGCACATGAAGTTAATCACCCCCTACAAGAAATTGGGTTGTTGGCGCTGATGCATATTCTACTTAATAATCCTTTTCCAGACCCTTACTCATCTTTTATGAGGCATGTTTTGGTAGCTATTCAAAGGGTAGTTTCATAGTATTAATTTAATGCCAGTTTTACATCTGTTCAATAAATATGGAGGTCACATGGACTCTTCAAACTGTCAACAACAATTATTTTTCACAATAATTTTCACCTAAAATGTATTCTTTATTTGAGCATTGTGAAGAGTAGGAACAACACTGATACAAATAACAAAAACTGAAATACTCACAGCACTGAAACAATTTAGAAAAGGTATAATGTTCCCATATTATCCCACTATTAGGGCTGATTGTGGGACCTAAAGTAGAACATTGGGCCCAGGTGAAATTTTCACTTGCTATCATCCAATGTGCTTGTTGATGGCTTCAAAGTTATGGATACTATTGTACCCAAACTGGGGGTCCCAAGATAATTTCAGCAGATCGCCTGATCATTGTAAAAAGTGAAAAGAAAAAAGTCTACCTTTATCAAATAAATTTGGAATTTTTATTAGGGTTGTCAACAATAACACGTTAAAGGTGCTATAGACTAATCCAGCCGAACACAGACAGTAGACCCTCCGCCATTGTTGAGGTGGCATTTCTGTGCATATCTAACTAGAACAGATGAGAATTGGACTATTTTCTTAACAATGTCAAGGAAATCTGAAAGGACTTGTGCATTTCTTGGCTATCGAACAGCAATGGGGACCTTTATTTGTGTTTAAGAAAAAGAAAAAATAGATACAGTTATAACTTGGATATTTGAGCATTAATTAAACCAATACAAAAAAAATTGTGCTGATTTCACAGATCAATCTCTTTGTAATAATTTGTTCATTTTGACATCCCTAAGAAACATCCCAAATTTATGTGGTATATGTATATTTTCATAATGATCTTGCGACGCCATGAAATGATCTTACAGGGGCGGTGCGTGGCGCAGTGTGTTGGGCGCCCGTCCCATGTGTGGAGGCCGTAGATCCTCACCTGCAGCTGCAGTCCAGGTTTGAATCCCGGCCTGTGATCCTCTGCTGCATGTCATTCCCTTCTCTCTCTCTGATCCTTTTCCTGTCAAGCTACTGTCATAAAGGCCACTAGAGCCCAAAAATCCTTTTAAAAAAAGAAATGATCTTGCAACCCTGATTGGGGTCCCGACCCCAAGTTTGGGTACCACTGATATAACTGACATGTTGCTTATTAATGTAAGTAGTTGTAGCTTGTTCCTCCAGCTATTAGTACCACTAGCTTCTTGATGTCCATCAATCTTTTTTTAAAATTTGGTCACCACTTGATGTTGTAATTAATGTTTTGCATGTTATATTGTGAATTACATATTGGTTTATGACACTGGCAAATGATTGTATTTTGTTACACAGTGCTCCAACTTTCTTGGAAATGCAGTTGTAGGAGTTGTATACTGAACAGTATGAATACAGCAGTCAGTCAAACATTTTGATACACAATCACTGAGATTATTGCTAACATATCTGTTTGTTTACGCATGACAATCTTGTCCCGTTCCACTTACATTCTTCCACATCAGAGTTGCAGCTGAAGCTTCTCTGCATCTATCCAAGCATGGACGTCATTGCCCGTGGCTTGATTCTATAAAACACATCCCCCGCATCCAGTTCCACTTTGCTCATGACAAACATAATCTTAAACATACTGGATTTCAAAGGAATACCATGAAGAACACATGACTGGTGGCAGTTCAAAAGAATGAATCAGGCTCGGGTATCATACAAAGAGAATAGGGTTTATACATTATAAAAGTTGCACTTGTATTGCCTAAGCTGCTCTGCTATATTACATAATTGAACACAAACTCTGTATTCAATGCATTGTTTTCCCCTAGCTGTACAGATAGTAGAGTTTAGAATCTGTTTTATAACTGTCCAAGCCATCAGAAATTTGTAAATTGCCCTACACTTTTCCTTGACGAACTGAAACAGATCCAAAGAACTATTAACTTTGAGAGAAGTTACCCATTTCAGTGAGCTTCAAGCAAGGCCTGCACCCTGGTGCATAATTCGTCACACTAAATTTCATGATAGAAGCATGTAACCTGTTAATATTGCATAGCAATTTCGTGGAAAGCAACAAGCGTCTCCTCCATTAACTGTAGCATGCCAAGCAGTTGTGTTCACATTGCATTTGACGCAGTAACGGTTACCAGGGGTTCCATTTCTGACCGAGATGGAGATGGAGATGATGATACTGCGTCTTTAGTTAAAAGCAAAGATTCATTCAGTCAAAGAGCAGAAATCAATTTCTACTGTCATTTTTAGTGGTAACACTGGGCAGCTCAATGTATTATCCAAACCTTATAAAAACCTTTCCTTAAACCTGACCAAAAAGCTATTGGAAACAAAACTAGCAACATCCTCAAAATACCACCAAAATGTGAAGAAATGAAACAAGATTTCTATTGAGGGTTCAAAGCAGGTGAAATACCTACATTACTATTGTGCCTCAATCATCTCTTCATTTTCATTTCGGAACTTTGCGACGATTTGCAATGACATCTGTCCTTTGTTTCTATGATTACGAAGAATGCACGCCATTTCTGATCTGCCTGGAAGACTGGCCTGGTCCCTGTCCTATGTACTTCGCTCTCTCTCAGATTTCAAACTGATTTGCTGCCTATATTGATGTCTGACCAGCCAAACAGCCATCCAATTAGAAAATAGAAATCATGGAGTCGATATGTCGACATATATGAAAATGTAATCTGACTAGCCAGTGACCAGCTGCATATGAACTGAATTTTCCTGCTCTGGGAGGTCTAAAGGAAACTCATTCTTAATCGTGCTATTTGAACCATGTCAGATCTCACCAGTGATATATCAGATACTACAAAACATTGATGCCCTACTAATCCAGTAGTCCAGATTTCCATCAGAGGATTTCACTAGAAGTTCCTCTTTGAATCATGGTAGCCAAAATAACTGGCAACTCTGCCTCCGTGACATTTCTAGAAATCTGTCAACGCATGAAATAGTACAAGCCACATCTGTCCAACCTCCTGCTTCTAATATTCTATATACACTATGTCTTGGTTAAGGACTGTATTCTGTTTGACAGTAACTTCTACAGCAGCTGTGTCTGTGTTTCTGCCTTGTTCTGGTAAACACTGTGGCGCTGCAGGACCTCTATGACAGCCTGGAGGTGTGGAGGAGACCAGCAGGGCTAAGGCGTTGCTTCAACTGGCTGAGAGGCCTCTTGTCTGGGCCGCACTTCCACACCAGACACCCTTATACCCCTTGAGCTCAAACATATACCCTCCTCACATAAATGCACGCACACATTTAAAGTGCTTGCATACCATGTGTCTGTGCACACACCAGCCTCTTACCCTGCAGCTATGGGCCCCTAAACCTACAGGTAACTATGACATGGTGCAAATACCAGCTGGTTTCAATGTATGAGGAGCACCAGGGTCAGTCTTAACAGGATTGTTTATGTCTTCTTATATCTTTAATCAACAACTTTTTATTTTCACATTATGAATTGGCTACATGTTTCATTAAATTCAATTAATGTGACTGAATCTCTTGCAGATATGTAGAATTGGACTGTGGATGTATTTTTTTTATTAATTCAATGGTCAGTTTTAATGATTAATTTACAGAGAACGCTCATCCGATCCTCTTGTTTTTCTTCAACTTAATGCAAACTGAAAACTTCTTTAATTTTCAGTTTGCAGCTTTACTGCTATGATTCATTGTCGCTTGTCAGTATCATTTTCTGCCCAGCAGCTATTTTGCATGCAAAAACACAGAAATCCACTGTACATTACCTGCTCAATAGCAAAGATATCTGTTTACAACTAAATTTAGTTTGATTATTTATTTCAATATAATCTCACTCATACTGATGCATTTATAACTGAGCCATTTCAGACACTTTAATTTCCTGGAAAATAAAACATTTCTATAACCATGAGTGCGAATTAATCTTGCACGTTTATTTTCTTTTTTAGAGTTTTTCTGGTAACACTTTATTTGAATGTGGGTTCATAAGACTGACATGACGCTGACATAATCATGACATGACACCT
>JAPMNP010677640.1:0-11425 GCA_029874935.1 Atherina boyeri | reverse complement strand
TTGTGCTGCTAAGGAGAATAGTTGGTCTGCACAGAGGGAGGTTGCAAAGTTTGGTGTGCTGATTGTCAAAATAAATGGAAACTTTTTTCTTTTTTCTTACCCCAAGCCTGCAAATGGTCTCATTCTTCCTTTGCTCATACAGTATGTCATGTTGTCACAACTTATTACAAAAATTTCTGAGACCTTTTTGTGATTCTGCATTAAAAAGCGTTTCAGTCGCATTCAAAACCTGCACACTCTGTTATGTAATGAGCTATTTTTTTTTAATGGTGTTTAAAAACAATATGAAATGAAACACTGGTGCACTCACCAAACCAGGGTCTCCTTTTTGCCCCTTTTCACCCTACAATAATGATAAAACATTGTGTGAATCAGTTCATATTAATAGATATTTAACGTAATGACTGTGAACAACACCAAGTGTACTGTGTGTGGGTTCAACCTTCATTCCTGGTTTTCCTGGTATGCCATCAAGTCCATCTCTTCCAGAACCACTCTGTAGAGTACATGATTACAATTCAGTTTTTTCTAGAAAAGCATCTTTATCAACATCAAGTTTTACAGATACAGTCTGTAAAACTGGTGATGGGATACAATTTGAACATCTGTTCAGACCTACCAGAGATGGTCCTGGTAATCCAGGCTTCCCCTCTGGACCCTGATGCAAAACAAGTATTCGACACAATGATAATAATAATGGGGGAAATGTATTCTTATGTCAACACCAAACAGTGGAAAGTTTTTAAATAATCAGTTTGGGCCAAATATGTTTGTTCACTTATGACAATCATTATCAGCTGGATTACAGATCAGTCAAAAACTGATCAGTCTGAATTAGGACATCGATGTAGAATGATGAATAAAGATGGTACATTTACAATTATACAACTGCTAAATAACTAATTAATCATGATCTTTAATCTTTATAAACTTATCAATCTTATGTTGAATATCTAAATCAGTTGTAATTTCAACATACATACTTTGTTTCATCAATTTTAAGACCAGATATTCAAACAAGGATTAAAACTCGGTAGTGAGGAAACTTAGAGTTATTTTAGACCACCATTAATCCTTTGACTTGCATATAAAATGAAAAAGTAAAATTTTCATTTGACTTTTTCTGTAAAAATGACATTGTTGTCGTCGTTGACCTATGTTTCTCTTTTCCCTTCTCAAAAGGTATCATCTCTGTCCTGTCCTCTCCACCCGCAACCATTTCAAGGCATATGGCTGCTCTTCCTGAGTTTGGTCCTGCTGGAGATTTTTCTTCTTATTAAAAAGGGAGTTTTTCCCCTCCACTGTCACCCCTGTGCATGCTCAGGATCGATGATTGTTTACAAGAGATGATTTAAAGCAAGCTGGGTTTCCTTTGCTTATATTAGGATGTCAATGAATCGGACTACATCCTAAGTTCCTTGAGACAATGTTACTGTGAATTGATGCTGTACAAATAAAGTTTAATAGAAATATGCTCAATGATAACCAATATATGGGGGGGAAAGTTATCTTGTGGTGTGTAGTGTCTACGATTATCAGGGAAACTCAGCAAACTGTCACATGAAAAATTGTAGCTGATTCTGAGGATCATTTAAAATAAATTTTGATTTTTTTTTTGTACTATTGTCATGGTGCTCATGACAAGCCCACCTTTATACTTGAAATACAACTATTTCTATATTCATGACATCTTAGTATACTCACTCTTGGACCAGGTAGACCCGATTCTCCTCTCAAGCCAGGCTGACCCGGCTCTCCTGGCTCACCCTGCATAAAAGAAAAGGAGAGATATATGAGTATTACGTTATTAAGATGAAATAGTCAAAAGAAGTTGCATGTTCATTTTCAAGTTACCTTAATCACTCTGGCCAGTATGTTGTTGTCAGCAACAATCTGGTGAATCACACAATGAGATATCGCAATTTCAGATAATAAGGAGCAGACTTTCCTTTTTCCTCTTTATAAACTTGGATACAACAAAAGCTTCCATTACACATGGTTGATCTGATGAAAAATTGTGTAAAAAGGTAATCTAGAGATGTTTACTTGTGTTCCCGGAGGGCCAGGTTTCCCCTTTGTGACAATGGCGGAGTGATCAAAAGAAGACAGACAAAGACACAGTTAAAATCTAAAATGTCACACCGTGAAACACATTCCACATTTGCAACACAAAAGGAAAATTTGCAGGCTCACTGAGGGGAGACACACACAAAAAGCCGAGTTAATTAATAATATATCTAAATAGAAATCATGACGTTATAAGAGGATGGCAGGATACGTGGAAGGAGGACTGACGTCAGTCAACAAGGAGAATGATAAACAACGAGGGTACGTGCAAACATACCTGCTCTCCTTTGTCACCTTTATTCCCATCAGTACCCTAAAAGAATGTTAAAAAGCCACAGGTTGTGTAAAGTAATAAAGTTTAACTTGCTTAAATAAAGTTAAAGGAGCCATATGTAAGAATTATGTATCATCTTTATTTTAAGTTAGCATTAGCTATCATGTCATATAACTTACAGGTAGGCCAAGTTTTCCAGCGTCCCCTTTGTCGCCAGGGTCCCCCGGTCGGCCTGGCAACCCCAGCGGACCCTGATGAGCAATAAGATTGTAATAACAAAGACTATATAGCCTTGCATTAATGTACAATTTAAAACCACAGTAGATTAATATCCTCTAAACTCTGGCCTAGAAAGACATTTACTGTATTTTTATTTTACAGAGTGTTAAATCTGTAAAATAAAAATAAAACAAAATTAAACTAGTGACATTTTAAGGGCAATTGTCTACAAAATGGATACACTTTTTAAATGAAATTAATTGAAACACATTGTATCACATAAACTTGTTATGACACTGGCTGTGAATTGGGTGCTGGCGAATAAATCTTTTGTTGTGATCAAACTCAAAGCTTGGTCCTTAAGTTATTTTCCTTCCATACTATTGATTTCTTAGTCTCTTGTGTGTCCACAGGCCCTTAAAATCTGCCACAGTGGCCTTTGCAGTTTGCTTTGATGTTGGCTCAGTTGTGTTACATCATTTATGTCTTTTTTAAATACATTTTTCATGAAAGGTCTTTGGTAAAGCTTGTTTTCTTTTACTTTTTTTGTTTCTTAATTTAAACAGAAGAATGCTGAGGAAAATTACCCGTATTCCTCTTTCACCAGGTTCTCCGGCTGTCCCTTGTTCACCCTGTGGGATGCAAAATTAAAAGGTCATTTAAGATGTCTAATTGTTGAACAAAACTAAATTGTGTTGAACTATTCCAAAAGTTAGCCATTCACCTTGCCAATTGGTTAATAACACCAAAGGTGACTCAAAACATTCAAAATCATCCAAAGTAGTGACTTTACCTTCATTCCTTGTTCTCCTTTTGATCCAGATGTACCCTACACAAACACAGTCAACAATAACTGTTTTCAGCTTTACAGTTGAGATATGTAGCTGTTAATATAAAACATTTACAGTGCTTCATGCTTGAACTGAACTTATTACACCCTCGATTTGTTTTAATTTTAATTTTGAGATTTTTGTTTGAATATTCAATTTGTTTTTAATGATTTGACAGAAAAAATATATGACATTTTCTTATGTAATTATTGTGTTGTGTTAAAGTGAATACAAAAGTGAGTGTTGTGCTTTTTTTAATAAGCCCCAATATGGAAAATAAATAAGACTTCAACAGCATCATACAAACATATTTTTTAATAGCTGTAACAGTCACTCAGAATTTACTTACATCTTTACCTCTTAATCCTGGTTCTCCAGGATTGCCAGGCACACCAATATCCCCCTTGTCACCTTTACCGCCATCTTTCCCCTACAAAAAAAAAAGAAAAAGTCTAAAATTCTGATATGTTACCTCAGAAAATACTACAACTAATCAAAGTATATACGTTGGTGCTGCATCGGGGAGGTAAAGGGGATAATAAAACATTCACACCCATTCGCAGTTATTATTCATGTTGCTGTTCACCCTATAAATCTAAGTTAAATGGTCTGAGCACGAGTCTGGTCTTAACTGGAATAAAATATATTCCTCCTTAGCTGAATTCTTTGCTATATTCAGCCACCTGTTGCCTGCCTGCTGAGTGGTTCTGAGTAAATGGCATACAGTTACTGTAGTCTTTTTCCTGAAAACAGCTGCCAGCTGTGAGTGGAAATGAGGTTTGAAAGTGGTCTGAGTGGGCAACCGATAACTGAAAAATGCTAACAAAACTCTGCGGACTGCAGCTTCACTAGTGTTGCACAGACACAGGAGCATAAAATTAGATGAAGAATAAACGTATGAGGCTAAATTAATATAAAATATATAGGTTTAAAATAATGATGCAGCTGATTCAAAACAGTCCTTTTTTCTTCTTCAAACTTTCTTTAGTAAAAGGGCATTTTCTTGCTGCATAATACTTTTCACTTGAGATTTAGCTCACCCACAAATCCTGACTTTAAAAAAAAAAATTCCCCAGTAAAATTCAGAATTGCGGCAATAACAATGGCAAAGCTTTCTGGCCCAGATGTTGCAAATAAAGCCCAAACAACGATGCTGCCACCACCATACTTCACAGCTGTGATAAGCCATGTGTGCAAGCTTGTTAAATGCTCAGACTTAACCTGGGTCACTTTACAACCTTGCAGACATTTACAAAAAATGTTCTTAAAATGGTAGTTGTTGGTCAACCACTGCAGAGAATAACAGTGACCTTTCATTTCCCCTGTTTGTGCACAGTCTGGTTGTGGCTTGGTGAAGCCCACATTTTTTAAGAGGTAGTTTTGTCATCTTTTGTAGCCTAATTGGTACTAACAACCTTTTCCTGATGTCATCAGAAACCTCCTTTGTCTGTGTCATGTTACACCTCCACCTTTGACAGATCCCTGTTCTCTGAGTAAAACAGGGTGTTTATCTACACCTGATTTTAGTCCCACTACTACTTCCAGATATTCAAGATACTTTCATGTTTGGGATGTTGAAATATGTTCTGATAAAGTTTTGATAAAGTTTTCATGTTTGAAATCTGACACATAGTTAAAGGTATGGCAGAGGATGTTTTTCTTCCGAGTGGATCATCTAACTATTGATCCTCCTAATTGTCAATCATTCTGGTGATAGTTTTACGTTGTACGTGCGCTTTCTGCGCATGCGCACTTTCAGGTGTTTGTGTCGTGCGCTACGCCTTCATCCATTCAATAAACAATTAATGCAAGCTTTAGTTTTCTCTCAGCTAGATGTACAGTCCAGTCATTTGGTCCAACACATCCGAATATAATCTCAACCGATTACAGGTAGCTGAAAACAAAGCTGCCCGTATAGTGCTTAATTGTTCATACAGAACTAGAGTTTGTGATATGTTGAATATGTTAAACTGGTTACCAGTTAAAAGTAGATTATAACCTACAATAATATAGAGAATAATATAAATATTATAATTATATATAAATATTATTCTCTTCTTGGTTTTGTAAGAAATGTTACGACAACAAGGACTCCTGTTACTTTATTTAAGAATTTTAAGTTTTCTCAGGATGGACATGAATATGTCACACGCCACTCATCAGAAGGAATATTTCTCCTGCCTGCTTATAGAACAGGAGCCGGACAGAGAACATTGCACTACAAGGCCATGGTAGCATGGAATTCCTTACCCAGATTTTTGGCCAATGAAGCCAGTAAGATGGTATTTAAAATTATATTGAAATTTTATTTATTTACACAAGTTGTTTTATGACTTTTTTTCATTTTTTTTCTTTTAGTTTAAAAAGGTGTTTTATAAGTAAATGAAAAAAAAATTGTGTAATGGGTTTCCTGAATGTGGATCATACCTTTTCTTATGACCCCTTAGGTATACATGGTTCTTAGTTCATGAGTTTGATCAAAATTTTAACTAACTTAAATCAACTACTAAATGTCTTTGTCTATGTTGTATGAATGGATGCTTATTTTGTAATAATTGATATGTTAATTGTGATTTTGACCACAGGAAGAAAAGCACTCATATGTATGTATATGAGATAGCTGATTGTTGGATCAATAAACAATTCAATTCAATCCATTCATTCCTCACGGTTCTCACCGAGCTTTGAAAATGGCACAAGATAAAAAGTGTCTCGAAGTGTAGAGAAGAAGAGAAAGGTCTCAGAAGAGAAAAACAAGACCAGAGTGTTTTTTAGTAGATTATTTCCCATATGGCGTGCACTGAATCCACAGGTTGGACTCCTCACTGATGCCTCAGTCGCTACATTTCTACTCGACAGGTAGGCTAAAGTTCAGCATACTGTTTGGAGAAATGCATTTCAGCCTCGGATTACTGCGAGAAGAAGTTATCTACGTCTAGTTTGTAACTTTCCAGGGAATATTTGTTTATTTTTTCATTTGCATCTTGACTGTCTTATCGTCGTGTACCAGACTTTCCTCCCCCGTTGCTAATAGCAACATGTAAACAGAGCGTGCACGAGGATACCTGAGGCGTTCTCTCTCAGGGGCAGGGAGTGTTGTGCATGCAAATTCTTTTTCAAAAAGTGAAGAGGGCGGTTCTGTCGGGAAAATCGTCCGCCACACCTTTAATATACACACATTCAATGTACAAGTCTTAAGGAAATTGATAAGATTTAATTTACCTTGGGTCCCGCTTTTCCAGATAAACCGACATTTCCCTGTGATTGATAGAAATGATGAATTATTTAACAAAAAAAAAATTATTTAACAACCGTTTCCTATTTTCTGAGTTTGTAAATTGAAGTAAAGAACTCACCCTCTCACCATTTTCCCCTTTTGGTCCTTGCTGCCCTGGAATTCCAAATCCAGGACTACCCTGTACATATCAAATTTAAACCATAACTATAAAGTTAAAGTCTATTTGGTATGTTTCCACATAAGTTATAATTTGTCCTTAATAACCTTTTCTCCTTTGTCCCCTTGTCCACCTTTTATTCCCTGAGGGCCTGTGAGACCAACTGGTCCAATGTCTCCCTGACAAATAGAAAATATGCACATACAGGGAATGATAAACCTGAGTCAACATGAGTCTGACCAGCAGGCCAAACCTCCCTTCACTCTAAAAGTGGACTGAGATTAAAGAGTTACAATCCAACCAATCATTCAGAAGCCAACTGCAAAAGCTAATGAGGGAAATCCTAATTGTCTTTGATAAGTGGGCCCACAGGATTGAGTCTGAATACACAAGAATACCCTGAACAATTAATTAACTATGTTTTCTAGGAACAAAACTTCAAGAGAATCACATCCCTGCGGCTGACTGACGCATTTTCCGCCAGTTAAGATAAATATATGCAAACGACTTAGATGTACATGTGAGGTTGTGACCAAATTTAATGAGGTGAAGCAGCAATCAATTGGATTGTCTCAGTAGCCTAAATCCTTTGACCAACTTTGTTCCCACCCTTAACAAACTTTGCAACTTAAAATATTAATTTCAATCTATATTAAAGACAATGTCAGTGTTGGTTGTTTCTGTTTCTGTTTTTGCTTATGTTTGCAGACCAAACACAGCACGATCAACCTTATCAAACCTATTTGTAAGGAAGGATGTACAGCAGAGGGAAAGAGCAAAGTTGTGCTCATATTATTGAAAAATAAGTAGTAAAATGTTGGAACAAAATGGCTGACTTACCCTGGCACCTTTTTTCCCAGTTGGACCAATTATCTGTGATAGGAAAAATAAAACCGAGGGCTGAGTAACAGGTGCTTCTATTTGTGGATTTTTAAATGTGAAACTATATGCTTACACCCTTGGCAGGATCTCCAGGAACTCCTCTTGGACCCTCATCTCCTTTCAGTCCCATTGGCCCAGTCAG
The DNA here is from genome assembly GCA_029874935.1 of Atherina boyeri. NCBI lineage: Eukaryota > Metazoa > Chordata > Actinopteri > Atheriniformes > Atherinidae > Atherina > Atherina boyeri. The sequence goes on along the minus strand of JAPMNP010677640.1, from coordinate 3,616 downwards.
TCCCTTGAAAATTCAAGGTAAGCATGTTAAAATAAAGACAAAAAGATTTCTGATATCTGTGCCATTTCCGTCCTGACTCACTCCAAGGTTGCCAGCCAAGAGGTGTGCTAGAAAATAAAAGATTTTCCTTAAGACATTATTTTTTCAGGTAGTCTTTTCCAAAGCATTTGGCAGGCTTGAATTAAAAATCACTGATGCAGAAAAAAATTGGCCTTGTGCAAAAAAATATCTGCTGAGGTTTGGCTGGCTTTGACTGGCACATCGAATCTACCTTCTCATTTGTAAATTTATGATGTTCATTTCATGGTGTAATGCAAAATCATCTACACAAATAAACAATGCACAACATCTTATGATCATTTTGTTGTAATGCAATGTTTGGTATGAAAACCTGCATCCTGGTGATCAGATGGATGTCACTTTAACAATACTGACGAATGACTGATTGGTGTTTAATTGCATATATGTTAGTTAGTTTGTCTCAGAGCAAGTTGTTAAACTGTAAACATGCATGTTTTTGACAAAAGGTATATTTATAAGATTCTCACTCACTTGAGACCCTCGGGGTCCAACTGGTCCCACCTCTCCATGCTTTCCCTACAAAGAAAACAAAATATTGTTTGTTATCTAAACATAAACAGTTGCACCCTCATACATGCAACATCAGTTCAGTGTAATAATCCTTGGCTCAATTAAAAAGATTTCTCTAAATTTATCAAAGTAACTGAAAAGCAAATAATACATTTTAAGCCCTGAGAGGAAAGAGTGATTTAATGTGAGGGATGAACTCACCTTATCTCCTTGCTCCCCTTTGAATCCCTTCTTTCCCTGTGAGTAAAAATAAATCAATTGCTATGAATCCTTTCATCACTGATGCTTGTGCACCCTCAGTTATCATTATAAAGAAACAGCATTAATTCTTCAGCACTGGAGGGTAAAACATGCAGAAAGTCATAGCTAACAATGAATTGGAGGTAACAAAGAAGTACACACCCGGGGTCCAACAATTCCCTGGATACCATGTTCTCCACGCTCACCCTTTAAAGACAAATTTAATAAAAATATGACTCTGCAATACTTGTTTCTTTTTATTGTAACATCAAAACTTTTCACTTTCAGCATGTTTCATTAAGTTTTTGGTACCTTTGGGCCAACTGGTCCCATAAAGCCAATATTCCCCTGCAAAAGAAAACATCAAATAGTGAACAATTATATATCTGTGTGCGTATATATCTATATTTATCCTGTCCTTACTGCTCTGAGAACAGACAACGCCTCAGATCCTGCTTCTCTTACATCTAGTTTATGGATTAGCAGGGCATTTTAATGTTTAACCAATTTACCTTTTCGCCCGGCTCTCCACGAGGACCTTCAATACCTTGTATACCAATTCCTTCTTCACCCTGCAAAAATATATATGGGCCAATTCAGTTGGATATCCATGCCTGGCATGTAATGTACAAAAGAAATAGATAGAGGAAATCCTGAAACACAGTCATTAATGGTTTTACCTTCTCTCCTTTTTGGCCTGGTAATCCTGGTATCCCATCAATGCCAATGGGACCAGGCAGACCTGCAATACCCTACAATATTTGCACAAATGTGTGTGTGGAGAGGATTGTGAATAGGATTAAAAAAAAAAAAAAAGAAACAAGAAAACAGACTCTTGAAAATACAGTAATTATTCTTAAAAAAGGAAAAATCTGAGTTGTGGTGTTATAAATTGAACCATTATGTGCTCACATCTTTTCCTGACTCTCCTTTGTCTCCTTTCATGCCGTGTTTCCCTCGTAAACCCTGCAAAGAATTAATGGAAATATGATCACATAAAATTAACACCAAATAAACGATTCTGTGGTATTAAAAACAAGGTAATGAGCAAGAATTACATCAAAGTAAAAGTGAAATAAAATACAAACAATTCATCCACAGCATGCACTTACTTTGGCCCCCGGCTCTCCAGGATCTCCCTACAAAGCACAAAGAGTAGCTCTGTTAGCCTGTAGTGTATTATATTGTCATTCGTTATTATATTTCAACACATTTAAATGTGAGATGATGGGAAGATGCAGAAATAAATTGTGGGATTTTGTGGTAAATTTAACATTTAACCTTCATAGAAATTCCTGGTTGACCTGGTGGTCCTGCTTGGCCGGGAAGCCCTGGAGCTCCATTGACCCCTGGGACACCAGGTGGTCCTTGAGGGCCCTGTGATATTAATAATAAAAGTGAATAATGCCCGGACTGCCCAAAAACTCTACTTTTGAAAAAATAAGATACATTTTTCTATTCTTTTTATTTTCCTAAGGACTCACTGAAGATCCAGGTTCTCCTTTTCGTCCAGGTACAAAATTTGCATCAGTGCCAGCTATAACATATCCAGGCTCTCCCTAGATGGAAACAAATGTAACGTATGAACATTTGGTATTTTAGTCATTACTTGAATCTTAAAAGTAGTTGAATCTAGTTGGCAACTGAGTCATTCATCAGAGGTGAGGCTTACCCTTTCCCCCCTCTGTCCCTTTAGGCCAGATTGTCCTGGAAGTCCCTGCAGAGGAAATCACATACATATAAACTATCTAGAACAAATAATTATTCTAAGAGATGTGACATGAAAACATCTATGAAAAAGGCCAAACATTAACCTTTTATATTCCTCCCTCAGCTTCCTGGTAAAATATACCAAGTCTCCATTTACACTTCTTGTTAAAAATTCAAATGTACTTGTTGCAGGCTGTGTTTTTCCTGCCTGTTAAACCAAACTGCACAAGAATTATAGAAATGTATCTTTGGGTAATTATTTCTCTCCTTTAATAATGCCAACTTGTGATGTATTATACATTGTTAGAAAGCTTGATTAGTCACATTCAATGCACGGTATAAATGATCATTCTTTTGTGGAATAAGCAACACAGTTAAAGTGTGGGGTAGTGCCCCCCCCAAAAATGTACCAAAATGAGAATGTTGCTATTCGCTCTGGTTTTGAGTTTCGCGGTGGATTGGATGTTTGCACTATCCTACAGCAATAAAGAAATAACGTCAAATTTTGATTGCTTTTACACTTTATTCCTCAGTAGCATGTGGAAGATTCAAACACAACGACAGCAGCTTGGTACGTCCTCCTCATGCTGGTCACCAGCCTGGTCACATTTTGCAGTGGAATGGCATCCCATTCCTCAACCAGGAGCTGTTGAAGGTCAACCAGATTGTTTTGATGGTCCCTTTAGCATGTACAGTATATCAAAGTTGATCCAATATTGTTTTAGAAGAGTTCCCATCTGGACTCAGCAGACCATGTCATCCTCCCCCCTAATTTCCGGAGGTGTGTGATGATCTGGGCTCTGTGGGGGAGAGCGTTATCATCCTGGAGGATGGAGTTAGGTCCCAGATACTGGAGATATGGGAGCGCCACTGGTTCCAGAATCAAATCGAATCAATCTATATACTGTAGCACTTTTCATTGTTTAGTAGCACAAAGTGCTTTACAAGATAAAAACAATTATGCATTTTCGGCTCTTCGAGTCCCTGAATGTCAGAAAAGTGTCATGTTGGCAGGTCTAACGGCTGCTAAGAAAATGATTGCAGTACGGTGGAAGCCCCCTCACACTTTGACCAT
>JAPMNP010677631.1:0-11046 GCA_029874935.1 Atherina boyeri | reverse complement strand
ATCAGCTGAAACACTCAGTTTATTTAAATCCAGGTTAAAGACCCACCTGTTCTCAGCTGCTATTCAATAGTTTTTATTCTAATGTCCAAATCTGCACGGCTTCTTTAAACTGGAATTACTCCTCTATCTTTTTTTTCTTCTGAATTCTTGTTTTTAATTTTAAATTATGCTTTATATTCTTTTACTTTCTCATGATTATTCTGCACCCCACTGTAATGCTTTTAATGTTTTATATAAAGAACTTTGAATTGTTTTGTAACATGAGTTGTGCTATACAAATAAACTTGCCTTGCCTTTTAACCTGCTGCTCCAGTTTTTAAGTCAGGGATTAAGTTGGTTAAATTCACTGAAACGAAAGAATTAAACTTTCACTCCACTATTGTTGGGCATATTATATGTAAAGATATTACCAAACAATTGCAAATGTGAATGTGTGTATTTCATGTTAATATACATGACTGAATCTGAATCTGATCTTGGTTAAGATTAGCACAAACAGCTGCCTTATTTGGCTCTTTGCCTGAAACTCTTTAACCAATTAGATAAAAAGCAAGATAAATTTTTAAAGTATTTAGCTGAGTTCTTCACTGATGAGAGAGCAGCCTAAATTTAGTGTAATGCTGATGCCAAGGAAAGTGACTTTACAATGCAGCGGACATCGAGTTATAAATCACCTGGCGAAGAAGTTGCTCAATCTCTCGGTGCAGGCAGGCTCTTGTTTAAACAGTAATAAAGCTGTCAGCATGTGCTGATCTGCATTAAGAAGGGAGATATGTTGATCACACATTAAGTCTGAAAGTGTGAAGGGGGGNGTTTTAGTAACTTTTGTCATCAAGCAATCTGTCACTGCCGTGATGGCAGCCAACAAGACTCAGCGGAGCCTGTGGAGCCCCGAGCAGTCCCGTTCACAGATGTTTCCCATAACTCTCATTCTTTGTCTTCATTACCATTCATCTCCCGACAGAGCCGTGCATTGGCCCTGCTCTCATAAATTACTCCTCTGCGAATCTGTTCACATCATGGGGTCAGTGGATTGTTTATAAACAGCTGTGATATCCTCCCATACGCTCACCGTGTTGGTCTTTGCGTGTGTGAGAAAGAAGGGAGCAGTCATGTTTGCACAATCGCTAAAATGTGTGTGTCCTTACATAATAATGATGATTAGTGATTTGTGTTTAAAACTTGCAATTAACCCTATTTGGCTCACTGTGTTTTCTTTCCACCTACCTTTTTCTCCCACCTGCACAGACACACACACACACACACACACAAACACACTCAGAGCTGCATCCCTACCTGCTACTCTGACTCAGTGCAGCTGCAGGGAACTTGCACAGCGGTGTCTTAATAAGGAATCGTCAAGCTGCAGGAAGCTGATGGGAATTGTTACGACAGTAATCATCATTACTGTTGCAGCACAGCTCTTGCATAGCGATCACCTAGGAAACATCACGCTTTATGTTGCATTTTTAGCCCACTTAAAGTTTGTTACAGGCTATTCGGTATTCAAGCTTCTGTCACACCAATTCCCCTACAGAGTAATTACTACTTTTCTGCATCCCTACCAGCATACATTGTCTAAAGATGTCTTAATGTGGACGTCGTCAGTCATAATGTTCCCTATAATGTCTGGGGGTCTTCTACCAGTAATGGACCTTATTTGAGGGTGGTTCATTTCATGCCTCTCTACAGCCATTACTGTTCAGAGGAGTGATCTGAGGCTGCAAACTTCAAAGGCACAGACAGGGTTGCGTTCAGGTATGATGAAAGGTGACATTTAGTGCTACCCTGTGGACAAGCAAGACTGTTGGAGGTTCCGCAAACCCTCACCTCATTTCTATGTGCATGCAAGTGCGTGTGGGTGTGTATGTAGCTCTATCTCGCCTGTAGTCTGTCAGATTTGTCCACTTGTCCTTTTTGTATCAGTCGTACATCTATGGGGGCAGAAAGCAGCCTTTCTTGGTTTAACAACGAGCTGGAATTTTGTTTATGTGGTGGTTTGTGGTGTTGTGTCCCTCAGAGCAGTCACTGCGGGTGAAGCTTTGTGTGCTCACTCATTAAAACCTGAACAGTGTGAATTGTTTGTTTTCCCAATGAAGTCTTTTTGTCTCCTGTTTTCCGTTTTGTTGTTTTTCTTGCTTGTGGTTGAGGATGAAATGGGGATTAGTTCTAACCCATTTCTTTCAGTCTTTGACAAGTTTTCTACTCTTGTCATCTCTTGTTTTTCTGGGTTTCTTTTCTTTCTTTTTTTTTGGTCCCTCAGGTTTTTACATCTCTCCAACTGTCTGATCTTTAAATTCATATGCTCACTTCCTCTTGTCACCTTTTCTTCACAGCTCGTTCAGTTTGATGAACTCTTCTGCTCTGAATTGTCTGCAAATCTTTTTTTTTTACAGGAGTTCGAATGTTGGATGGGGAGGTGACAGACGTGGTGGAGGCTCACTCTCTTAGCCTCAGCCCTCAGCACATCCACATTTACAGTGCCAGCTGGGGCCCAGAGGATGACGGCAAGTCGCTGGATGGCCCTGCCAAGCTGGCCAAGGAGGCTTTCCTCCAGGGAATTACCAAGGTCAGTCAGTGCGTAAGCTTGGACTTGGACGCCTTAGTTTCTGAAAAAGTCAGGACAGTTTGTGAAATAATTTTGGATCTAATCTCAGCAATTCATTTTCAAAAAGTTGGGACAGGGGCAACAACAGACTGGAAAAGCTTTGGAAACAGGCTCCAGGTGGATTATCTGAAAACTAGTTTAAGGTAATTTGGCATGATTAGATAAAACAGAGGCATCCCAGAGAGGCTTAGTAACAAAGATATGGAGAAATTCATTACTAATATATCTCAATGTAAAATCACAAAAAGGAAATTGGTAACACCACATTCACAGTTCGTAATATCATTTAAACATTGAGGGGGACTAGAGATATCTGTAAGTATGACCATGTCCAAAAACCAGTATTAATAGATCTAATCTTTAGATCCTCAGATGGCATTTCACCAGAATGACACAATACTATTGATGAAATCACTGCTTAAGATCATAAACATATTCAATCTAATATGTTTTGGCACTGCATCCTCAAATACAGCTTGAAACTCTACAGTAAAAATAGATTAAACATTTAAAGTAATTTAAAGTTGCCACTTTCTCTGTACTCATTGAAGATGATGACATGGACAAAGTAGAAAAGTCTTATGAGCTCACAGCTCAAAAAAATACCCCATGTCCTGGATGTTATTGTATTGCAGGGGTAACTTTCACATCTGTGACGGCACCATTAATACTGAACAATATATTCAGGTTTTGGAGAGCAGATGCTGCCAACTAGGTGACATCTATTTAAAGGAAGGCCCTGCATATTTCATAAGACAGTGCCAAACCACATTGTGAATGTATTACAACAGCACGGCTTTGTAGTTAAAGAGGCCAGGTGTTTAACTTGCCAGCCTGCAGTCCAAACCTGTCACCCACTAAAGTTGTTTGGTCATGAGATAAAAAAAAATATGACAGTAGAAGCTCTGGATTGCTGTGCGGCTTAAATGCTATGATAACCAAGACTGGAAAAAGGCTTTTTTTACAACAGCAACAGTTTTAGAGTGTTGTTAAAGGAGAGGTGATGCAAGACAGTGGTAAACAGGCTCTATGTCTTCGCTGGCTTTGCTAGGCTCAGGATGATTTGAAACAGGAGGGCACATGTGCCATTTTCAGGCTATAAAATTCAGATTTTGTTTCAGAGGAATTTTTGTAAAAACGTCGCTCTCTACGCAACCGCACTGATGATATTCTTTGTGCATTCACATGCTCTAGTTGAAAAGTTGCACATCAATGAGTTCTGTTTTGATTGATAAATCAAACCCACTTTTTTTAATTAGCTAATACCTTCTTATTCCATATACAAGATATTAGTATCAAATAAATATCAGCTCCTTAAAATTATTGATAAACTTAGATATTTAGTGACTTTCTTGCAGAAAGTAGTTCAGTGAAAAGACTGGTACAGCTTAGCTGGATGCATGGAGAAATCCTGTTTATAAGTAACTAAATCGGCTTAAGAATACCTCTAAGTCTCAGTAGTTTGTTTTTTAATACATAGAACCCCAAATGTGGTTTATAAGGAGTTTATTTCTTTGCCATTACCATACTGAAGTTGACATTCACTCTGACATCCCTTCCCCCTCGATGATAAGCTTTTCAGATAAGTGGTTTGGGGTTGTGGAGCACTGCATAAAATAACTAGTTGGGATAAGCAATAAAGTTGAGCTCAGGTTGGAATAGATGAAACACAAATCCACGGGGAACCACCTTCAGTACAACACCAAGACCAGAAGCTTCCTGGAGCAAATATGTGTATTTCCCAAATGTCAGACTATTTCTTTGAAGCTACGTACAGTATACACATTGCAATTTCTATCGTGTCAGCAAAAAAAGACTGTTTGAAAGTTTTGTGTCCAAGAATAACTATTTCTGTACCCTAAAGTGGTGTAAAAGAAGGCTTTTTTCACTCATACAATTACACTATATCTGAATATAATGAGGGATTTTTTTTGCCTGACATGTTTTGTGGAAAAGGACAAACTCAAGGTGAGCTTGTTAATTGCCCATTAAACTCCTCCTTTAAGGCTGAGTAGAATAAGACATTAAAGAGTTGTTGAATATTACCAAAGTATAATGTCCTCATTGCTCATCTGTCGGTTTGCGATATTGAAAAGGGTAAGTTGAGTTGCTCAATGATAAAGATGAGATGGAAGGAAACAAACAGAGCAGCAGTGTCTGCTGCAGAACTTGGATTCAAAGACAGCAGTAATTGGCGTGTAAATGAAGGGAACTGCAAATTTTCCGTGGAATAGAATGACTCATAGATCACATCCCAAAATGTGAAATGCTCCTTATCATGGTGCGTTACTGAAGGGAATAAAAATCACCTGACAAGAAAAACAACAGGACCTCTCTGGTTCAGCGTGTGTTCTCCTGGCAGCGAGATAACGCTTGGCACCTCATTGTCGTCGTCTGGCCTCTGTAACCTGCTGCAAAGGCAGCGTCATAAATTGGGTTGGGCAGTTCAGGAATATTATGTACAGATTGTTGTATGGGCATATAGTTAGATTCAGACTGCATTAAACACTCAGCAGAAGCACATTTATCCCATCTTCTAAAGAGATTATTTGCGTGAGGGGGTGTAGGAGTCCATTAAGAAAATTAAATGGATAATCCCTATAAAAATGCACTGAACAAGCTCATTTAAAATCTGTCTTAAGGTCCAATTATGGTCCCTTTTGTAGACTTACAAGCTTAACATTTCACTGATTAACTGCATCACAACAGCAGTCAGACAGTAAATATCTCAGCACATTTGATTTTTGTGAAAGATGCAACCTCTTTTTTTGTTTCTTTGGTTTTTGTTTGTTTTTGACTGATCAAAACACTGTAGGTGGCAGAAAAAGGGGGTTTTAATCAATTTCTGCCTTTTTTTATATACAAAATTCACTGTGCCTGAGTTGCTGTTTTCATGCACTGATTCAGTTTTAATTGTTTCATTGATTTTTGACATGGTTTCACGAAGACGTCACAGAGAAGTGTGAACTTTTGAGCCAGTTATCATTAACCAAGCAAAAATTGAAAAAATAATAATCATAAAAAAATACATAGCTGTTTTTCAAATTATTGCTAAGAAAAACGAAACGTACGATAAAATTCCACAGCTAAATACTAATTAAAGCAGAGTTTGAAAAAAATTACGCCTGCAGGTCCTTTACAAGAGTACTCTTGAGGTCGATCCCCACCCTGAGGCTGTTTCAAAGCTGCAGAGCCCTGACAGCAGATGCCCCGATGCCCTCCGTCTCCATCTCCAGCCCGGCCCCAGGGACAGTCAGCAAAAACTGGTCAGCAGACCTGAGGCTACAATCAGCAATAGAGAGAGAAGGTCAGCAGTGTAGGAGGTGGACAGACCAACCCATGCCTTCAAATATAAGAAGGAAATCATTTGCAAAGGCAATTAAAGAAACCAAAGTAGGGTGGGGGGCAAAATAAGAAAAAAAACTGTGTACAAATTGGCCTGCAATTTGAGAGCACGGTGACAGCTGTTTTGTACGAGCTGAGAGCAATCTATCAATGTGAGAGGGCCTTTCAATCAAATAAAGACTTGAGGTAATTTAATCAGCTGGAGAAAAGTGCATGAAAATGGAGGCGATGTGTCTTGGAATAAGTAAAGTAGTTTAATTGTAGCGGTGTTCCTGAGTCGATAAAGGACGCCCTTTGTTGTTGAGAAGGGTAAATTTTCATTGAATTCATCGCTCCCTTGCCCAACTAAATGTATGTCAAATATAATGTGTATTTTAAGCGTACAATCTTGTCACTACATAACATGCTGTCATCTGTTTGCCCTCAAATTATATTCAGCTTGAGTGCATATGGTAATTACATTTCTTCTGTTTGTTATCTGATGTTCCTCCTGACATTATGATGTATTAACAAGAGCTGTGCCTACAGCGCTTCAGTGTTTCTGAAAGAAGGCACATAAATGGGATGCCGTTTAAGCAGTGAGACAAAACAACTTTGTCAAAGACCATTTTTCACACATCAACAAGCGCTTGTTGGTTTCTGTCTCTTTACCCACGCTGCTTCTGCGTTTGCTATACGAAGGTATTCATGTTTTTGTACCACAGGGGAGAAGTGGACTGGGCTCCATCTTTGTCTGGGCTTCGGGTAACGGCGGCCGGGAACAGGACAGCTGCAACTGTGACGGCTACACCAACAGCATCTATACCCTGTCAATAAGCAGCACCACGCAGTCCGGCAATGTGCCGTGGTACAGCGAGCCCTGCTCCTCAACCCTCGCCACCACATTCAGCTCTGGGAATCCAGGAGAGAAACAGATAGTGGGTGCACACACACACATGCACGCACTCATACACACTTTTAATATATTTTTTTTGTGTAGGATTGCTTTTAAGCTTCAGCGCTGTGTAAATGTCAGGATCTCAAAAAATAACCATGCAAGTCACACTTCCCAAACGTTGGCACTTGTACATCTGAGCTTTTTTTTTTAGTGCATCTTCGCAGTAATCGTGTCTCTCATGTAAAAAAAAGAAAAGGAAAATAGGCATCACACTGTCAAATACCAGAACATCTGATATGTATGATACATCGAGGAAAGCGAACATATACTGAGAGCTGCCACATGTTTCCGTCAAGATGCTTGTCAGATGAAAGCCTCGCCTCAGGGACATGGACTAACTTAAAACAATCCTGGATCTGCTATTCTCACCCAAACACACCAGAGAAATATGGCAAGAAAATCAAAATGGGTGAAATTAAAGTTATTTAAAAATAATCAAAAGAAAAGATAAATGAGCATTTTGTTTTGTTGCTTTAGCTCTGGGTAACTGCTATTTAATAGACTGGTGATTACATGCCACTCCTTTAGTAAAAACTAGTATTTATGTTCTCTGTGTTTGTTTGTTGTTTTTGAAGACCAGGCTTTCAAGGAAATCCAGCATGAACTTACAAAAAGATTAATTAAAACATATCTTTTTAATTATTGGACAGATTTGGTGACCTGTTGTCTCCTGAGAAAAACATCATTTTGGCAAATAAAAGCCAGAGGAAGGGGTAGAAAATCTGTGATTTTTCAGTTTCTCAAACGAAGCAGGATACCACTGGTGGCACACTGCTTTGATTAAATCTCTATGGTGCCCACAAAGAACAAAATGTTACTGCTTGCAAAGTTCAATAATTTGCCTTTAATTGGCCCTGCGCTCTATTCAGTACTGTCATTGAAAAGCAGTGAATCAGAAGTTCTTAATGAAATGTTTTACTGTAACATGTAAAACTCTGTATGGTCAAGCCCTGTATTATATCAGTGAATTTTTGCAGCCATTCGTCCAAGTCAGATCCCTGAGGTCATGTGATCAGGGTCTGCTCGCTGTGTAGCATACCCAGCTAAAATCCAAAGGTGACAGAACTTTTGCAGCAGTGCCTTCTACTTTCTGGAACTCCCTTCCTCTAGTCCTGAGATCTGGGGATTTAGTTATATCTTTTAGAAAATAACTAAAAACATATCTTTTTTAACTTGCTTTTGTCTAAACTTTTGTTGACTTGCCTTTTCCACGTTTGTTTTATTTTATCGTGAAGCACTTTGTGATTTTTATCTTGAAAGATGCTTTATAAATAAAGGTTTACTCACTTACATACTTACTTACTGGATGATAGGTTAATGATTAGAATTATATTAATGATAAGAATAATAACATGACTGTGGAAGTGAGAGTGTTGGAAAAGATATTCACAAAGGAAAAATGATTATTGGTGAACAGCTGCATCTAATGGTTATTTTAGTAATTAATCAACTTAGAAATATTATTTTAATTATTTATATATCAATGATACAGAAAAGTCATTAGTGATATATTTGAAATTAGTTCTTAATATCTAAATGTCAAAATTAAGTCAAATCAATAATGTAATCTTTTTTAAAGCCAAAAATCCAAAAACTAAAACATTTTTAGCTTTCAATGTCAAAACTAAATCACAACCCTTTTAAAAAAATTACTCCACCTAGTACTAGATTATTGAAATGATTGAATATTTGGTTTAACTGCAAGTTTGACAAATTTGAGGGTGTTGAATGTGTGTGAGTGTTGAACTCTGAGGTCTAACCGGTGGCCTGTGCAGACACCTGGCCTCCCTTTGTTTGCACCTCTGACACCGAAGCCTCTTTCTACAGATAATCATCATTAGTGCCACAATCTGCCAGGCAAACAGCTGCAAACAAAGATCCCTAACCCTCACAGCCCATCTTGCTCCTGGCTTCTTTTTCATTTCTGATGTGTTCTCATCGGGACCCCGACAGGTCCTCATTAGCTTCCTGGCACTGACAGGCAATAAGAGCAGAAGCTTACCTGGAGTTCTAACTCCACACTCTGTCTCAGCACCATCCAGTCTGGCTGGGGCTGATTTGGCTGATATTCACTGCCCCTGCCTGCAACTCTTTGGCAGGTATCCACAGACCTGAGACTGAACCTACCAACTCATTCCCTCCCCTGTTTTTCCTTTCTCTTCTTCCCATCTCATATAGCTCCAGGCAAAGCTCCCATTGTCCCTGACCCCCAGCTTCTCTCAATACTGTACATGTTGAAATGGGGAAACTCAATGTGTCATACTTGCTATGTTTCTCCTTTAGTATTTATGTGCTCTTCTCTTTTTTCTCTGTGCTCTAAGGTGACCACAGACCTGAGGCAGAAATGCACTGATTCTCACACGGGAACATCCGCTTCAGCCCCACTGGCTGCTGGGATCATCGCTCTTGCTCTGGAGGCCAAGTAAGTGTAAATGACACAGCAGTATTTTATAACCATTCAGCTTTTTTTTTCTTTTCTTTATTTCACCCCACACTCAATTGCTAAGGTTTAAGTAGCACCCTTCTGTACTCCTAAAACCACTAAAATAATAATGTATTATTATCATTATTATTATCAATATTGTAATTGTTTTCATGAACATGCTTCACTGTGTACTCGTGGGAGGTTTTTGCATTTGCATCGGGAAATACACAGACACTTTTGGGAATCAACTCTGGACTAAATCCCAGCAGAAATTCTTTGCACAGCAAATTAAGCTTTTGATTATCAGTTAATTAGCAAGATAAATCTGCAGCTGCAGCCCACACAGCCATTTGAATACCTGTAGAGATGTTGGTGAAGATTTTATCCCAGAGAATCACACTGGTCCCCAGTTGCTTGAGTTTCTGTGAGCCACTTTAATGTGTTCTACATTATTTCACTATCTTAAGTCATATCTTGCATGTGTTAAGTCAGTCGTATCACTCAGCTGTCCTCCACTCTGCATAATTCTCCTCGTGTCCACATTAGTGATGGCAGCTGTCAAATCCTCTCCTGCAGCACCTTACAGCCCAGGTATCTATCCTCAGCCCCCCTGGCTTATCTCAGCTCTGTCAGCTCTGATATCATAAGAGATGGGCAGTAACTGACAGAGCTCAGGTTTTCACCACGTAGACAATCAGTCAATATCCGCCAGTGAGCAGCACCCCAGTAGGTACTCCCTCTGAAAAGTAGCAGTAATAACAGCGTAGCAAGTTTATCAGGCTGGGACCACACTGAAAACTCACAGAGATGGGATCATTTAATAGCCAGAGGATTTAGGCTTTCTGCTGTTTTATTATTTTATTATCCCCCCACACACACATACACACACACACACACATAATTCTTGGTTGAGGTGACATTGAGTGGATTGGGGATCTTGTCCATTAATAACACATGAGATGATGTGAAATGTGAATGCTGATGTGGAGGTGATGCACTTTGGAGAGATTCTGTGTTTCTATTTCTGTCAACTGTGGTGTTACACTCAGTAAGCACTATGATTCATGGTTTGATTACTTTAAACCACTGAAGAGTTTTTCTTTCTCTGATGGATGCTCACCGCTGTGTCTCATCACAAATCTACTGTATAAGAGGAAAAAAACGTCCTCTTTAAAGCGGCTCTGCTCTGTGGAAGGTGACCTCGTTCCCCAGTCCCAGAGCTCATTAGAAACTAGCATTAAAGAGAGGAATGGACACTGTCCTCCGCCGTATTAAATCTTCTGTTTTACTGTGTACCTTGACCTCTCGACCTAACAGGTTATGATGTACATTTTATTACCGGGGTTTTATGTTTATGTTGAAACCTTAATGTGAGTCAATAGCTTTGTTATGGCAGCCCTGGAATATCTGTCCTGTTTCTTTTTTTCCCATGTCTCAGTATAATATTTCATAAATGTGCGATCGCCCGCACTGCATGTTCTGAGATGGATCACATTTCAGGTGTGTCCACAGCCTCCTGACCTTTTCCATGTCCCGTAGTTCCTCATATTTCCTCTGCTGTATTGTAGTACCGCTGAGGTCAGCGAAACCTGGCTTTTCTCATAATGTGCATAATGTAGAAAGTAATACCTTCAGCTATTACATGACAGAAAGTCAATACAGTTATTTTGCCCTCATCCCTCTGTGTGTGTGTGTGTTTGTGTTTGTGTTTGTGTTTGTGTGTGTGTGTGT
>JAPMNP010677588.1:0-12817 GCA_029874935.1 Atherina boyeri | reverse complement strand
CCGTGTAAAACATGTTTAGATCGCAAAAAGCAGACGGTAGTAAATGTGGATTAGCAAACGATCTGGCATCCCGTGCGCTCCACTTATTTTGAAATCAACAGCCTGATGCTGTTGGCTGAGAGACACTTGCTGTCGAGGAGGGCGAGGTAACAAAAGGAAAATATTTGCGTTTTATGGACCCATAAAAAACATAAAAACAACCTTTTTGGACAAAATCAGAAATTTTGTTACCAAAATGAAAGATGCTCTGTGGATGTATTTTTGTTTAGAAAATATCCATTTTTATGAAAAAGCTCTATAGATCACCCTCTAAAGCTGTGAAGCTGCTTCTTTCTAAACACAGAGGAACAATATCTGATTAATTTCAGCATCAGGTGAATAGACAGAAAACAGGATTAGAATCTCAGAGCTTCTAGATGTGAGGATTGTTTATATGTATATCAACACTACCATGTGGAATAAAAAATACATAACATGTTCATTTTCTCTCCAGAAAATGTGGCTTTACGTGGCAAAGCTACTCAGTCCCAGCGATACAATGGAGAATGGGGTTTTTGTGGAGCTGCCTACAATGCCATCGATGGAAACAGAAATCCTAATTACAGACAGGGATCCTGTAGCCACACTGCATTACAGACCAACCCCTGGTGGAGAGTGGACCTGCTAGAGCCCTATATAATCACTTCAATCGTTATAACCAACAGAGAAGACTGTTGTACAGAGAGACTTGACGGGGCAGATGTTTATGTTGGAAACTCGGTGCACTTTAACGGTGCTGAAAACCGACGGTGAGTGAACATTGTTATACCTTGTGTAGAACAAGTAATGACTGTATGAGTCATTACATGAATATTTATTTTTCATTTTCGTTTTTTTTATTCAGCATTTGTTAACACATTTTACATCTGAACCTTTTCCGCTAAAAATGACTGAAGTTTACAGCAACAGATGCATCATCCAAAATCTGTTCAACATGTCAGTTTTTAAAAATGAAAAATTCAATCGCAACAAGTTTTCTTGTGAGTAAATAAACCTTACCACCCTGCCAGCTGCTCCTGATGATCACTAATAACAGACTTTTCATCTTTCAGGGTTGCAACAATTTCTACAGTTGGTCCCGGTGCTTCATATCCTATAACTTTCACTGAGCGTGTGGAGGGACGTTATGTGACTGTAGCCAGATCTGGCGCAGAGCTTTATCTAACACTCTGTGAAGTGGAGGTCTTTGGTTTCCGTGCTCCAACTGGTGAGGACTAAGTCATGTGTTTCTCATATCAATTAATATGTGTTTGTGTGCATAAAAACAAGGTCATAAAGGTTCATATAGAGTATCCTTTCTTATAAAACAGCCCTGGTGCAAACTGGATCCTCACAATAGGACAAGTTACCAAAAGAGTGATCCATGAATGATCCCAAATTTAACTAATGATGTCAAATCCACATTCTCTAAATAGATATATCAGTGTAGCTTACACATTCTCCCATCAGTGTTCTAAATCTATGATTTCTACTTAAGTTATTTTGTTTGCGGCTAACTGTCCAACCCAACGGTCTTCACCCGCCCCAGTGGGCTAAACATGGGAGATTAGTGATGAGCACTAGGAGGTAACTTCTTTGTCTCTTGTTTATTTTCCATGACACAACGTAGCATAATCCATTTAATATTAGTCAGCGTGTGCAAAGAATCAGAACAATACATAGGACATGATGCATGACTTACATCGAAGCCGTTTTGCAGTCAACAAAACAGTTCGCTCCCAAGCTCACCCCATCCCGACATCCGCCAATAAAGTTGAAGCGCATATATAAGTGCAACTATTTGTGACCATTCAGTAATCTTATTAGCCTGGATCTATCTTCACTAACCTGCGTTGGGTCAGTCGGCATACTTATTTGTGTGCCTATTTTTATTTGGGAGGAGGAAGTTTGCACAGGTCACCTCCATGTACCTTCAAAAGGTGAAAAAATAACTGTATTCTGTATGGTTTTGCCCTAAAGAAAGAAAGAAGACAACGAACATGAGACTTCCACCAAGACAGTTTAACACAAGCGAGTAGCTCAGGTAAAGACAGAGCATACACATGATTGTCATCAGTTCATGTCCGACTGTTCTGGTTAATAACTTGCTGACTTCAGAGCAGTGAAGTATGCCTTCTGATGGTCAGAGACTAAATACAACTTATCTGCTGATCTGACAGCCATGATGCCAACATTGCTGAGGAAACAGTCTCCCATAAATGTTCTATCACACTGCCAGAAATAGTGACACAAACATTTTCCTCTTGTGTCTCTTAAAATAATGATAGTAATGAGACTGCCACATGAACAAAATGTCACCATAGTAATGTTTGACTTGCCGTTTCAGTCAAGTGTCTTCCAAAGAGTTTACATAGAAACCTTTACAGTAATTAAACTTTACTCCCCCAACTTATTTTGCAGGAGAGAATCTGGCACTCCAAGGAAGAGCCACTCAGTCATCAGTGGACAAAAATGGCTTTGCATTTAATGCCATTGATGGGAACCGTAACAGCATATTGGAGCAGGCATCCTGCACTCACACAAAGCAAGAAAACAGCCCGTGGTGGCGACTGGATCTGCGCAAAACACACAAAGTGTTTTCCGTTAAGATAACTGCCGTACCAAAATATGCAATTCTTTTTGCTGGGGGCGAGATCCGCATCGGAGAGTCTCTTGACAACAACGGCAACGACAATCCCAGGTAATGTGCACGCACTAATATATCTTGTACTTTTGCAGGTACATTTGTACTTGTAGTGGGGACAATGCTTTTGTCTAATTCATGATGGTAGCTCCTTTACAGTGCAGCGGACGGCATGTTCCACATTTCCAAATAATGCATTTTTTAAATTTGAATCTTATGTGAGTGACTGGAAATCCAGCATTCAAAATAAAATTTGGAAATGAAAAATTAGACTGTGTGAATGTGAGAGAAATTATGTTCACTTTCACAAAATACGTATGTCTACTCCCTGAAACAAAGTGAAGGCACCGATTTCAGTTTAATCATTTTATTTTGTAACATTTACAATAAAAATGTTTACAGTGTATATACACATACATATTTATTATGATATATATAATACTTTGTAATAAACTTTTGACTTAAAAAAAGGTGTAAATAGAAAAAATAAACAAAGATGAGGTGGTTGCAGGATTTGCAGTTTTTAAATCAATATATCCTTTGGCATTCATTAAACATAAGACATGCAGCAGGGGTGAAAATGAAGTGATTGATATTGACTGTTTAAGAGCTTACTAAGTGATCTCTTGTTTATTCTGCCAGGTGTGCTGTGATTGACAACATCCCAGAAAATGCTACTGTTGAATTTCAGTGTAATGGGACTGATGGAATGGATGGCCGCTATGTTAACGTTGTCATTCCACAGCAGGACACGTATTTGTGCATGTGCGAAGTGGAGGTCTACGGCTCTGTCCTGGATTAGATAAAAAACTTTTCTTTGCCTTAAAAAATGGAACAACCCTGATCCCAACACATTTTTCAAAAACCACTAATCCTGTCCATAATTTCATGCCCAAAGCAATGCAAGACAATTTATAACAAAAACAATCTCAATCAATCTGAGTTGTTAAATGTTAAGCTGTCCCCCTGTTGAGGGCGATAACTCATCAGTTTGAATTATATCAAGTTGAGTATCTTCAATACTGTATATGATGTAACCTATACTGTTTTTGTTATTACTGAAGTATTGACTGAATACTGGCAGAAACCTCAAACTACACCGTCACTCTTGCTGAAATATTTGTGATTTGATCTGATTTGATTTTTTCTTTCTTTCGAACAAGTAATTCAAATTTAAAGCAAACATAATGACAAAACAACAAACAAGATCAGAAGTATCAAAGAAAAGGAAGAAAAGGGAAGAAAGAAAAAAAGACCATTTATTTTAAAGCAATCTACCTGTTAATAAGTTTTGTACTTCTTCCTACTCCTTTTTTTTTACTCCTATATCCCTTTTCTCATACTCCTATCTACATTCAATACAGGAAAAATCAAACCTAAACTACGAACATGAACATAAGCATGAATACAAGCTGCTATAAACATCCAGACCACACATGCCCACCCAGCCACTCCGAATATATTAAACATCCAAGGTATGAGAATATATACAAGACACATATGCAAACACAAACATCCACACTGACCTCACACCATATCACCCTTCAATACATACAAGTGTGAAAACCAATACACATTTCCATCCTATATATACCCCGTCAATCCAAGCCCACCCATGTCCCTCCAAACACACGCGCATATATCCATGCCAACACAATTTAGACATCCCGTGAACTTGATGGCAACACTCCCAGCATGCCTGCCATGCACAACAAAACGTTCAAATACATTTCAGGTACATGTCAAAACTCCTCTTTCGCATTCCCCACAAAAATTATCTGCTTGTATCCCGTTTTAAATAGATTGATGTTTGGACACCTCCTCAATTCAACATTCAGTCTGTTACAGTCTCACTCCACCAATGGTAACGCTAAATCCTTTTCTTGTTGTTCTATATCGCGCCACTTTTAATTTGGATCATTTTCTGAAATTATGAACCCACTTTCTCTCCTGAAACATTGTTTGCAGGTGAAATGGCAGTGAATTGTTCCTGATTTTATATAAAAATTGTGCTGTTTGAAACTATGATATCATGTAATTTCATTATTTTGGACTTAATAAAGTTCCATATATACTGCTTTATGAATAAATTGGATTGCTCTTTTTTGCAGTTTGAATAGTGGGTCCAATTAACTTTTATATGTATTGCCCCAAACCTCTGTGCAATAAGGTAAGTACAGTGTGAGAACATTGAACAGAACAGAATGTGAAGTGATTTGTAGTTTAAGTGTTTTATTTTAGCTATTATGGAAAACTTCTGGACAGTTTATGTGCGTTTATTACCACCTCCATATTTTTAATTTCATCTACCTGTTCTATATCAACACCCTCTACCTGTACTTGAACAGTTTGATTTATTTTAATGTTGCCAAATATCATAAATTTAGTCTTATTTAGGTTCAGTGAGATAACTTATTTTTGCTAAATCAAATTTAATTTAATTTAAATCTATTGATAGTATATGAGTAGTAGATGAGTTTTATGGCAACGGTTTCCAAAAGGTGCTGCAAATTTTCCCTTGTACCAATTATATTGGTATCATAAGCAAACAGGATAAATTTGAGTGATTGTGATATTTTACATATATCATTAAAGGGACATTGTGTAACATTTTGTGTTGTTTACTGGCCAAAATCACCTTCATTGAGCAAAACGGTTTGTCACTGCATATAAATGATCACTGAAAGTCAAGTCAATCAGTCTGACTGGTTATTAGGAGATACGCGAATACAGAATGTACTGGGAATGAAGGGTCTTCGTGATCAGATATAAGGTGTTATGGCTCAGAGTGAGGTCCTTAGATATACTGACACTTAGACATTTTAAATGAAATATTTAAAAACCTCTTCCTACAAATGCATAATTTAGTGTGGTGGTGCATTTTTATCAGTTTCCTTTCCTTAAATTTGTGGTTATCTCATTAGTTTTCTATGGGTAGAGGTTGAGGTCATTTTTCCTGCACCAGGCAGTTTACAGACCTTAGTTACTTTTTAAAAAAAAAAGAAAAAACAGGACACTGAAGCTGAGTGACACACATGAGGATGAGCGATGACCCCACTGGAAATGCTGGGGTGTTTTGGTCAAGAAATTCAGGATCCACAGACTGAGAAAAGTTTGTAGTTTATTGGCTAGTTTATATCGACTGATGGAGTTAGAGGCTGAGCAGCATCCTCACATAAATACTGGGATCTTCCTGGTGAGAGAGAGCTGCGTTAAGTGCAGGTTTAATGGCATTACTGGTGGTTGTGTTGGCCTAACAAAAAAAATAAACAAAAAACCTGATGTTGGTTGAGTGTGGCGAGGGAATGCATTAATGTCAAAGGTAGGGTCAGACTCACTTCTGTCTTTTACATTTAAATCTATAAAACAAGCAGCAGTGTTAATGGCAAAAATGTAACTTTTCAAAACACAAAATTGACAAAAATGCATTTTAAAAACACCTGAAACACATCTCGGCTTGCAACGGGATTACACGTTATGTCAGAGTGGGTAAATGTAACAACAGAGCCAGTCCTTAAAAACTGGTATTTACATGATTGTACACCGTCAGCCTTCTAATGAGGACTACATGAACAAGAAATTCAGAAATCAGTTACAATTTGTTCAACGCTCGGTCAGGCACAGTTTTATCAGCCAACAGCTTTGATTGAACTGAAAATTTATATTATCCAGCTTTCTAAACTGGATGGAAATTCAAATCCACAAAAGGTAAATGTGGAGAGATTCTAAGGAATTACTGACGCCTCTGAATATCTGGGATTTTGTATCTTGGATTTAAGATGCTAGTGAATTGGGTCGTTTTAATCTTTTCCAAGTCAGACATGACTTGAGGATGTTTCTTATTTCCCCCTCAAGCTTTCTTAAAAACAAGGATTTACTTTTTTCATTCTTTTTTTTTTAACCATTTCCATTAACTTTTTCTTCACATCTCGATGTATGCATCACAAACTGTTCTAAGCCAAGAAAACATCATTAGGTAACTCCTCATTAAAAAACCAGAACCTTCCACTTTCAGAGGTGCTTGGAGGGTGTTTTTTAGCAAGCTGGGTGGACAGAATAGTTGTTTGGTTCTAGTTTCTTTTTCACTGTCAGTATATTTACTTGCACAGCTAATTTGAGATTAAATTAAATTAATCTTGGCCTTTTAAAATTGAACCACTGTCCATATCCCAGTTTACGTTCATGGGACGGGAAATTGAATTATTGGCCAGAACCATCCATTGCCACAATGATACCAATATGGCTGCTGTCAGTCAACTGACAGTGTGGCTGGCAGCAGCTCAGCACTGAGCACAGAACTGCACAGCTGTCGCAAGTGTTAAGTTTGTTTGTACATAAATACGTACATCATCCCTTTAATCATTTTCAGCTGATACTGCCCTTTTTTGCGTACCAGTGTCCTGCCATTTCCAGGTCAAAGCCCAGAACAAGAACTTGAAAGCATGACTGTGTGTGCCCGTCCTATTTGAGCCAAGTTGAGCAGAATCATGTAGGAATCATTTGATGCTTAAAGGACAAGTCTGGTATTTTACACTTGCGCTGTAAAGAACTTGTCCTTTAACCATGTGAACTGGATGAGTTAGTCCTGCTTTGACAGCTTTAATTTAGTACAAGTTTGATCAGACTAACATGTTTGCATGTATTTGAAGTCTAATGTTGATTTTGTAAACTGCACAGGCACAAGTTTGTTTATCGATTCAGTAGCTGACAAAATAAAGCTGAAAAATGGCAACAAACTTTTGCAACAACAATAAAAAAAAAAGTTAGGGATCAAACTTCAATAAAACACTTATGGGGTATCTGAATTTTAACATGTTATCAGACAGGTAACTGTCTAATAAATTAGATTTTGCCAAGACAATATTTAGTAAAGAGTCAATTTAGGAACTTTCAGCTATAGTGCTACTATGAATTCAACTTGAGGGGATGTGAAGGACATTTAACAGTACATAAGAAAATCTTTCATATATTTTTCTGTAATCTGTGAATAAACAATACACAAAAAAAACAACCTGTATTCAAAGAAAAAGTTTGGCTTTGTTTGGAAATTTACAGTAATGTGCAAATTCTTTTGCCCTTAATTCGGAACGTTTTGATTTCTAAGAGTCATTTGTCCTTTTAATCTTTCTAAGTTTTGAAAGATAAATGTCCAAAGATTTTCTTTGGATATTTGGCTTAATTTTCATATGCAGTAGGAATGCTTTTTTTTTTATAATCCACAAACACTGACTCTTGAACCATCCAAATGTGTTTTAAAAAAGGTTTAAAGCAGAAATTGGTCACAGATTTTAATACCTTGGTGTAATTCTACACTCTTCCCTTGCCTCCCAAAAGCACACTGAAAAAAATATCAAAATCAAATTCAACCTGCAATTTTATGTAAACCAGACCATTACGGTCAATGTGGTCACAGTGTACCTGTATGCCATGATTTTCTCTCATATTGATAATTGCTTCACAAAGTGATCGCCCATGGGCGTAACAGCACTCAGTAAATATTAGTTATATCTTTTGAAAATGGTAAGACTGTATAAGATTTAAATATGCCTGTTCTATAAATAAAATATCAAATGGACTTGCACCACCACCACCAAGTGAATATGTCAAACTAACCACAAGGGGAGACTGTGAGGTCCCTCGGAGATGCACTACTTTTGGACTGGTCTGGGCAGTCAGTGAGAGGTAGCAACATCTGGAGTACTATACCACCTGGAATAGGAGACAACATCACATACAATAATTGTAATCCCATCTTAAAAACTGACTCATCAACAACCAAACCTGTTCTCACAGCGAGACTGATGCCCTGCATCATATCTGCCTTGCTTTTTTTGTTCAGTGTTTTATTCTCGTTATAGATCTAGTCATACACAGGAAATGTTTACATATACGCATGTATACATGTGCTGCACTCTTTGTATGCTTTATTACTGTTTTAGCTTGCATTTTTCTAGTATTTCACTCCAACCAGGGGATTACAAATTAAATCTTATTTGCCAATTTCAGCACATTTACATTAATTTAAAATGAAATTGTGTATTAATATGCATTCCCCCTTTGTTTAATTATATAAACTGATTAAAAAAAAGGCACTTAATTCAAGGGATGAGCCAGTGATGTCTGGACTTACTTTATCAAACATAGCAAATCACTGATTTTTTTTCTGCATTTATTCCTTATGTGACTGCACCCCAATGATGGACTAATAAAGGATTATTCTACTCTAATCTTGGGTGGTCTTATTACTGTGATGTTTACAGGGTACCAATAATGGCTGCAAAATAATTAAACATCACATGCTTTAGTCATTCAAGGTCACTTCAGCTACAGAGTTCAACTGAAAACATCAGACTGTCTTTTATAAAACTATCAATCAGTCAAACCACTTGAAGGAAAAAACCTGCTTTGTTTACTGATGTTTGTATAGAGAATGAAAAGAACAAACAAAAATCAAATATCTTTGCCAGTAACAACACAAAAAATCCCAAACACAGTGACATCCATACAGAGCAGTTCAATTTGTAACGTGGTCTTACCTTTAGACATGAAAACCACGACTTGGTCTTCAAATCTGAGAACTTTAAAACCCGTTCAGACCAGGTGCTAAGACCCATCCTAGTGTGATCTGATCACAATAACATGCAAATGTTCAGGTCTAGGACGATTTGGTCTACATTCATTTAGCAGTCTAAACAGAACTTATCCTGGGTTACATTAAATAAATCATCAACTGACTCAATTAGAGTCCGCACAAGCATCAAACTTGCAACCAGGATGTTTTCAGGAAAAAATGCAAAGCATGAAAAAAGCAACTGTAAACGGCACCAGATCTGTCTTTCTGGTGGTCTGAATTCACCTTTTAATCAGCCTCAACCTGAACAAGCGCCATTTACTGCATGCCAAAAAGAGTGCTCTGGATTTCCTTGGAACAGTTGCATGTTAATACAGAAGTAAGACAAGTTTGGTCAATCAAAAGCTAAAGATGCCATCTTCAATGTGAAGTCACTGTATCAAGAGTGTTTACAGGCAAACCGGTCTGAGAGAAGAAAGTGACAGATAAGTCACTGCTGCTGGCTCATTTTAAATGATACAACCATAAAGTATGGTAATTTTTTAAATAAGAAATGTTTTATTGAAACAGATCCACAGACAGCTGATCTTTGTCAATGGAAAAAGAACTAAACAGTTTTTGTTGGGAAATCAAGCAGTAGATTAGCAGGAGGGTTTTGAGCGAGTGTCCTGTAATTTTTGTTTTGACCGTTTTGGCATAAATTGTACCTGCTGTTGTAATTGTATCATAAAATGCTTTTTAAAAAAAATAAAAAAAGTTGTTAAATCAGAACTTTCCAATGATTTGTTGAGTGAGTATACAGCACTTGTGTACACAAAGTAGTAGTGTATAAGACAACTGATGAGCTGTCGGTGTGTATCTTGTTTATAATGCTCCCTTACTATAGTCACATCACTCACATCGGTTACATAACTCAGCTTAATGAACATTTGTAAATAATCCTACAATAAATTTGAATTGGGCAAAACCAAAATGTGTCTGAATGATATTGTTCAGATCTCCAAATACATCAGTGATTATACAGAAACATCAGTAGAGCTGCTGATTTTTGTTGCAAAGCCAACATTTGTTGAAACGTTGGCTATGTCTTTATATAACAGCCAAAGTTAAAATGCAGGCAGGGATGCATTTTAACAGCAGGTGCGAACACGGGAGACGTGGTGTTTTCCCGTTGTGATCAGCAAACCCAGGTCACATGTTAATACCAAGTTTGAACAGGCTCTTAGGGTTTCAGTATTCAGAAATCACATTCCATATTTCAACCAAGCAAGAATCAAAAAAGTGATCCTCTTGAAAATGTAAACATCATGAATTGGCCTGCTGAAAGAACTGACTGATTAACATCAAATTCACTGCTACAAACAGTTTGGATTGGCCGTTACACAACTCACAGGTTTATGCTTCTCCATCACTAAAAACATCTTTTAATATGCTACAGTATNGGTTTATGCTTCTCCATCACTAAAAACATCTTTTTAATATGCTACAGTATCCTGAAAATGCAGCTTTAATAACAAAACTTCCTTTGGCAATAAACAATAATTTCAGAAGCACAAAGAACCTTTAAAGGCTGAACATTAATACTTTACAAAACAACAGATTGGATATTTACAAGAGTTACAACAGGGCAGTTTCAATAAATTTACTTCTATTTTTTTCTTTTTAACTCTTTTGGCCATAAAAACTTCTAGATTAACAAAGGCTCCTCTCTTATGTGAAATCTTGTTAAAACAATCTTGAGTAAATTTAATCTACACATTACTGCATGATATGTATTGGATAAAAAAAAACAAAAAACTCCAAAAACAGAGCAAATCTACTCGCAATTCTGAAGACTCTTAAAACATTTTGATTTAAAAAGAGAATAAAAGAAAACATCCCAACACCTTCAATTTGCATAAAACTGCTCACAAATAAATTATAAAAATATTGTACCACTGAAAAATCTTTTCAGAGATTAACACTGCATAACAGTAGAAGTCAGCATTTGTCACGGTTGCAAAGGGTATTGCTTCACAGTATGTGGGCATAACTGATTGGTCCTATCTGACAAAGTTTACTTCCGAAGCAACATTCGATGAACACATAATCACAGTAAAAAGTATAGTGATATTTGAACAGCACCCTTTAAAGTCTGAAATTATAGAGAATTAATGCAAATGTAAATAAGGAGCTATGGAGCTATTTTGGCTTCACATTTGCACCAACAATGTTACTGGGTCATCAAATATACAGTACAAAAAGGCAACAGGTCACAAATACTGAGAGCAATAATAAAGGTCAAATTCATGGCATATGGTTTTTGGCGCGTCTCACCTCTTATCAGTCCATCACTAAGTGAAAAAGAGCAATGCACAAACAGAAACTGGAACGGCAGGTGTTGGAGTTTGGGAAATAAAAAGCAGAAACGAAGTGAGTGACAAGAAAAAAGAAAGGATTGGAAAAAATGGGCTTGGTGCTGTCCAGTTGGTCCAACGATGTTATCTGAGATCTTTGGAGGCTTTTGGGACTTTGAAAACTTTGTAAATGTCATTAGAAAAGACTGTGGTGAAATGGGGTCGTGAGTTCCTGGACATATGAGTGCAGAGGGGAATTTTACCGACATTTTCCAGATCTTCAATGTCCCAGATCTCTGGCATGCTGCACCCAGGCCTAAAGAACAGACAGGAATATGAAAGCAAGAATGAAAAGGAGGAACTATTTTTGCATTTTATGTTCTCATCAGATGGTGGTGGTAAAAGAGTACCTGGTCCGTCTGGTGCACCAGGAATCCTCCAGAACAAAGTAGTCCACTCCCAGCTTCATCAGGTTCCTCTTCACAGTTTCTCCAGACATTCGGCTGTACATGGAGTACACCAGCTTGGTTCTCTCTCTGTAATAAAAACATTGGTTTTGAATGTGCCGTCATCAAGTTAGGGCACCTGTAACCAAATCAGAAACTACAGACTTTTGAAATGGTGTGCTCATAATACTGCCAAAGCAGGAGATTATTATATAATGACTTAGAATGATACCTAAACTTACAAACATTCAGTCTTTACCGTCTTTAAAATCAGAGAAAATACAAATGATCCATCAACATTTTCAGCTCTCCAAGCTAAAAACGTGGGGGAAATGGTACAGAGAAATGGCCCAAGAGCATGCAGGAGGCATCGCATTTTAAAGAAAAACACGGTTGAAAACCAGTGTTTTCTTTTTCACAACATGTTGAGAATAGCAAACATTGCTCCTTTTTCTATTGGTATGAATACTGCATACATCTCTACGTATCAACAGTAGCAGGGAGTGAGCTGAGACGTGTGTACGGGTTAGCAGAAAGAGCAAAACGTCTTACCAAAGCACACATACTCAAAAGGCACAGCAGATGCAAACACTCCAGAATATTGTCTGATATGCTCATACATCATCTTTTTCTTGGGCTGGAAAATCTCAGCAGAATGTATGGTGCGAGTGCAGTGAATACTTGATATCTTAGCAGTAGCGGTGGGAAAAAAAATCGATTCACATAAAGAATCGAATCTCTATGTTTAACGATTTTTTAATCGATTTTTAAAATTAAAAAATCGATTTTTTTTTAAAAAAAA